>ML249860.1:153214-174801 GCA_005239495.1 Nicotiana undulata
AATATATATATATATATATATATATATATATATATATATATATATATATATATATATATATATTGGTTATTATTTTGAGAACGGCTATACAATGTCATTTTCCCTTCAATATTTGAGTACAAGTTGAAAAATGAAGGAATTTTTACCTCCTATAGCAAAAGGTTGATACCTTTTTTATTTAAAATAAATACAACAACAACAACAACAATAACAGCAACAACATACCTAGTAAAATCTCACTATTGGGGTCTGGGGAGAGTAGAGTGTACGCAGACCTTATCCCTACCCCGAAAAGGGTAAAAATGATGTTTTCAGGAGACTCTCGGCTCAACAGGAGAGACAATAATATCAGAAAAGAAACATGAGAAAAGGCATGTAACAACAAAGACGCCAGAAAGAAAATAACAACAACGAAGAAGTGAAAGGACAATAACATAAAATTATGCAAAACAACAATGTGAACACAACACAGACCGCTAACAAACATACACGAAACTCTATCAGACTACCCGGTACAATGAGGGAATGCCTCTCGACTACCCCCTAGCCTGCCACCCTAATGCTCGACCTCCACATGTTCTTATCAAGAGCCATGTCCTCGGAAATCTGAAGCCGCTCCATGTCCTGCATGATCACCTCGCCCCAATACTTCTTAGGCCGCCCTCTGCCTCTTCTCGTACCTGCCAAAGACAACTGCTCACCCCTCCTAAATGGTGCATCTAGGCTTCTCCTCCGCACGTGTCCGAACCATCTAAGCCGCGATTCCCGCATCTTGTCGTCCACGGGAACCAAGCCCACCCTCTCCCGAATATCTTCATTCTGAATCTTATCCAGCCTAGTGTGCCCACATATCCATCTCAACATCCTCATTTTTGCTACTTTCATCTTCTGTATATGCTTAAAATAATTATATTCCATAGCTACCTTTTGATTTTTATAGCTAAATATCTATTTATGGTCACCTCCTACCCTTAAGCCATAAAATACGCTTTGTATTATTTTTCTTTCTCATTCTTTCAGATTTTTCTCCACCCTCTCTCTCTCTCAAAGCCATAAAACTCATGGATTCTCTCTCATTAGTTCCTCCGTCGATCGTTCTTCCTCCTGGAAAGCTTCTCCGCCACCACCACCATCAGCGGCGAATCTCTGCTCTTTCTTCTCAAGCCAAGCCAAAATCACCGTTTCCTCAATTCCGGATACCTAGAAGTTGTAATAGAATGATGTCTATGGATGTTTGTTGCAAATTGAGTAGCGGAGGAGACAAATAAGAAGCGTAAAGTTCGACTGGTCTACTGTGCTTCCTAGATCTCTTTGGACTGGGTTCCTGATCGAAACGGGAACAATGACGTTTCGAGTCAGAATCGCGACCCTCTCGACGAGATAATATTAGGGTTGTTCTTGAACAAAGACGACGGAGTTTGGGTTGAGCAAATTGAAGATTCTGTTACCTTTTTCTAAGTGTATTTCAATGTATCTCGTTGTATTTTCATGTATTTCATTGTCTTTTTTTAATATTGTATTCCAATGTATTTCGCTGTATTTCATGTATTTCATTGTATTCACTGTCTCGCTGTATTCCATGAATGTATTCATATATTTTTTTAATTAATATAATTTATGTATTCAGATGTATATATGTATTCAAATGTATCTGCATTATGTATTCATATATTTTTGCACTATAGATGAATCTCGAATTTTATTAATTGAAAATAGAAACACCCACGAACGATATCAATAAAAAAGGGAAGGATTAGAAACTCGACGATTATTATGTTGAAAAATATTCAGCATATTTCGTGTCAAATACAGATTATGGGTGATGTAATTGAGTTAGTTCAGTTATATTAGGAGTCTATTGTGTTAATTGATTCACTTTCCGTTTAAAACAACTGAATAGACCACGATTTGCGCTATTTACGTTACTGTATTCACAAATACATATCGTGAATATAGTCAAATACAGTCGAATACAATAATTGTCTAGCTGGAATCCCCTGTTTTCACGCCGAGTTTTGCTACTGTATCATGAATACAATAACTTAAATACATCGAATACAAAAACAACAACAACAACTATCCAGTATAATCCCACCAAGTGGGGTCTGGGGAAGGTAGGATGTACGCAGCCTTACCCCTACCCTGGAAGGGTAGGGAGACTGTTTCTGATTGACCCTCGGCTAAAGAAGGTGAAGGAAGCCCTGATAGCAAGTGATAGCAAGACAAATAGTTAGAAAACTAAATCGGAGATAGCAACACAGAATATGAAAGAGTACCGACAACAAGTAATAGCAAAATAGTATATTTAGACAGATAAGTCCAAGGCAGCACATGAGAATATGATGAAGTCCTGCTAGCAAACTACAGTATTACCGAAGGTAAGTAGTAACAGAACAAGACACGCAACTATAGCAAACTAAGGAAAAAAGGGTACCATACTAGCATTAATACTATCGAACTAGGGAAGACAAAGGGAAACTCATGACTACCTGCTAACCTTCCACCTTAATCTTCCACCTCCACACACTTCTATCTAGAGTCATATCCTCGGTCAGCTCAAGCTGCGCCATGTCCCTCCTGATCACTTCACCCCAAGACTTCTTAGGTCTACCTCTACCCCTCCTCTCACCTCCCAAGGCCAACCTCTCACATTTCCTGACCGGGGTATCTGTGCTTCTCCTCGTAACATGCCTAACCCATTTCAACCTTGCCTCACGCATCTTTGCCTCCACAGGGGACACTCCCACCTTGTCCCGTATAACTTCATTCCTAATTCTATCCAATCTAGTATGCCCACACATCCATCTCAACATCTTCATTTCCGCTACTTTCATATGCTGTACATGTGACTTCTTGACTAGCCAACACTCTGTCCCATACAATATAGTCGGTTTGACCACTACCTTGTAGGACTTACTCTTAAGTTTCAACGGCACATCCTTATCACACAAGACACCGGAAGTGAGCCTCCACTTCATCCACCTTGTTGTGATACGGTGAGTAACATCCTCATCTATCTCCCCATTCTTCTGAATTATAGATCCCAGATATTTGAAACTCTCTCTTGTAGTAAATGGTAGCTACAACTAGCTAATAACCACTAAACAATAGTGGTTTGTGGAAATTTTTCAAAACTGAAGAAGCTTTTGGGCCTAAATGGTCTAAATTGTTGTCAGATTAGCTTAATTGTCACGACCCCAAATCCCAACCGGTCGTGATGGCGCCTATCGTGGAACTAGGCTAGCCAACACTCAAAATTTTCACATTTTTCTTTTCAAATATCTCAATTTATTTTCAGTAATTCATAACACGCATATAAATTTCGAAATCTTTCAACAAAACAATTAAGCTAACAATCTACAACTGTCCCCAAGACCCGGAGTCAACATGGTCACGAGCATCTAAGAAATAAAACTAACTCTGCTAATGTCTTAATCAATGTCTATGAAATAAATACTAATACTAATAAAGGAAGGGAAATGGAGAAGTTGTGGACGCTGGACAGCTACCTCGAAATCCCGTAAAAACTGCTGCTAACGAATAGAGACAGCTACTGCTCCGAGCTGGTACCTGGATCTGTGCACAGAGGCACATGGAGTAATGATGAGTACGCCAACTCAGTAGTAATGAAAATAAATCACAGTCTGAGAAATACGAAACACACAACACAAACACACCAATTCACAAAAACAGTAAATCACCAGGTCACCATAAGTATTCATCAAATACATAAGTTCAAAAACCAATTTCCAGAAATCCTTTGAAACAAGTATAATTTCATTATATCTCAGTAAAAATCAGTTTGAAAAAACGAAGTAAATCGTAGTTAAAAACTTAGTAAGATTTTCATAAATCTGCCCCTCAGGCCATAAACATTTCTCATAACAATTTCCCTCAGCACCTCACCATCACTCAGTATCAGCCCATCAGGCAACCTCACAATCACTCAGTATTAGCCCATCAGGCAACCTCACAATCACTCAGTATTAGCCCATCAGGCAACCTCACAATCACTCAATATCAGCCCATCATGCAACCTCACAATCACTCAGTATCAGCCCATCATGCAACCTCACAATCACTCAGTATCAGCCCCGCGGACAACATCACTCATTAGGTACATGCGCTCACTGGGGGTGTGTACAGACTCGGGAGGGGCTCCTACAGCCCAAGCGCTATAACAAGCCACAACATGGAATAAATCACACACAATATTGGCCCGCAACCTCTCTCATATCACAACATCCTCCCAATAATGGCCTGCAGCCTCACTCAGTCAGACACTCTCAACATGCCCTTCAGGCCATAAATATACCGGGTTCTCGACCCAAAAATAGTGTTTCATTTTCAATAAATAGTATCAAAATACTCTGAGTGTCAAAACAATTATCAAGAAAATACTGAGTGAAAATCATAACATATTAGTGAGGAAAATAGTAAAATCAGCCATCAAGGGGTAAACAAATCGGCACTAGGCCACAAACATGGCTTACAACCCAAAACATATCAAATATATATCAATACTATTAAGCATAGGCTTTAAAAATCGGTTTCGCAACTCAATAGTTGCCTAAATAGGGAATATATTTCCAAAGTTCCAACCTTTGAATTCCAAAACCCGTGAAAGGGTGCAGAGTTCGGGGTTTCATACCCTCAGGACAAGATTTATAGACATTACTTACCTCAAACTAGCCCGCAATACGCTTGCCTTTAGAATCAACTTCAAAATGCTCCAAATCTACCAAGTTCAGATTTTTATCATCAAATTATGCTTAAGGAATTAATTCCAATTGAAAAATATCAATTTTAGCTCAAAACCCGAAATTTGCTAAAACCCGACCCCCGGGCCCGCATCTCGGAACTCAAAATTTTTTATACCAAAATGTTCTTCGTCATCTCACGAGTCCGTACATATAAAGAACGCGAAAATCGGAGTTCGTTTGACCCCCCAAATCGACCCCTAAAGGTCTCATAATCTCAAGCCCTAACCCCACCTTTTTTTTACCGATTTTCATGAATTAAACACTGAGATTATGTTCCTTAATCACCTATAATCAAGTTTTAAGGACCAAAATACTTACCTCTATGATGAACACTAATTTTCCCTCTTCAAAATCGCCTCAAAAGCTTCTTCCCGTTCAAAAATGGTGTTAAAATAGATTAAGGTCGCGGAAGGGCCTATTTTTATATTGTCCAGTTGTTACTCAGTGCGAACGCGACAATCTCGTGCGTTTGCACAACACTGCTCTTCCTCCCCCTTCGTGATCGCATCATTGTTCACGCGATCGCACAGTGTACTCTGTCAGCCGACCCCACGCGCCCAAAAACTCATGTGCGATCGCACCCTGCAGTACGCGACCGCACTGGGCCCTTTCTCTTTCTCCGCGATCGCAGGCCTCTGAACGCGATCACACTACACAAAAATGAGCCTGCCTAAATTAACTCTCCGCGATCGCACAATTGCCTACACGATCGCAGTGAAGAAACACCAGGTGCTGTAACACCAGAAAACAACAATATTTTTAAGTCCAAAAGAGTCCGTTAACCACCCGAAATCAATTCCGAGCCCCTCGGGACCCCAACCAAATTTACCAACACATCATAAATGATTATCAAACTTAGTTTCACTCTCAAAACACTAAAAATAATATCAAAACACCAAAATCACATCGGATTCAAGCCTAAGAACTTTGAAATTTCTAAAATCCACCAACGATGCCGAAATCATCCAAAACAACTCCGATTGACCTGAAATTTTGCAGACATATCCAAAATGATATTACGAACATGTTCCAACTTTCGGAATTTCATTCCGACCCCGATAGCCTATTTTCCACTGCCGACTGGAAATCACCAAAAACTAACTTTCGCCAATTCAAGCTTAATTCTACACCGGACATCACAAAAATATTCTGAACACACTCCTAAGTCCCAAATCACCTAACGAAGCTATCTGAGCCATAAAATCCGTATTCCGAGGTCGTTTACCAATAAGTCAACTCTCGGTTGACTTTTCCAACTTTAAGGCTATTTTTAAAGACTAAGTGACTAAATTCTCATTATAACCATTCCGATTCCGAGCCTATCAACTCTAACACATCAAGAACAGTACAACCAACATATGACAAGGCAATAACAGCAATAATAATGCAAATTTTACGGAACGACCGACCGGATCGTTACATAAAGTACATAAACAAAAAGGAAAATAACATTGTATAGCCATTTTCAAAATATTTTTTTCGAAATTTTGAATATGTTATATATAACTTAATGCGCGGGGTCCGGAGAAGGGCCGGACCACAAGGATCGAAATATTTTCGATCACATTTGTCAAGCAAAATCATGTTTTTATGGAAAAATAATACCAAATCCCAGGTGAATTTCAAGTTTGTCCTTCAAAAAGCACTGCTAATAAAACTCAAATTTTCAATTTTTTAAATACACTCGTCAGCTGAATTAAGCACCCGATTTTGACTCAATCTGAAACAAAAGAATTTTTTCGCTAAACGCACGAAGGTTCTACTTATGTATTTGTTATTTCTGTTTCGCTTGATCATTAGTTAATGAGAAGTTAAACGTCTATCTTTGATTGCCAGAAAAAATACGGTAGGTTCTAACGGATAATGGGTGCTTGAGCACCCACAAATGATAATTTTGTACCATATTTACGTTCAGGACTATGATTTGCGATAATATAATGAATGTTAATGATAAAGGTACCGTTGGTATTTATGATAGTTTTTAGAACTTGTGTGTATAAGTCATGTATCATATTTTTTCTTTAAAAAAATGAAATATGTTTTGAAAACTTATGTCCAAACACATTTTCATCTTCAAACCAAACTCCAATCAAATCGGAATTTTCAAAATAAATTTAGGAATCTTTGGCCAAACGCTAACTTAATCTTACTACATTGTACAATGTTAGCTTGGATGTATGAAATTTCTTGCTTGCAATAAAATTAAGAAAATTGTAATGATAATAATTAATATTAGGTTGGCAACATCTGTAAAAAGAAATAAAAATAAAGGGGTTGGGGTGGAGAAATACTTGCATTGGGAGAGCAGAACCAACTTGAAAATTACAACAAGTATAATCTCACAATTTAAAATTATGAATATAATAAAAGAATGAACAAATATTAAAGAACAAACCAATCATTTGTTTATACATATTTATATCTGTAACAAAAAAAATTATACAAATCAACATGGTTGAGAAGTAACCAAAGAAAAAAGAGTACCCCTGAATGGTTATCTATTAACAGAAACCATTACCTTAAGAAACTGAGCCTGCAAAAGGAGAGTTGATTTCCAAAGACGATTACAAAAAATAAAGAATGTTTTCTTTTTGAAGAATAATAAATATATAATATGTGTTATAAATTATGTTGTCCGGATCCTCCAAAATGCCGTCAGGTATGTCCAAGATCCTGCAAAAGTAATGCCTTTTTTGAAGATTCGACATGTGTGCGACGACATTTTGAAGGATTCAAGCAACATAAGTTAAAAATCAGCTATAGGAAGAAAAAGGGTATCTTTCATGCTCAAACCAGATTTTTTTTTGTCATCACTGCAAGTGAATAAAAGAATATATAGTAGGGTTAGAGTGCTTCCCCTGATTCGAGAGTCTATCAGAAACAACCCCTCTACCATCACAAGGTAGGGTAAGGCTGCGTACACACTACCCTCCCGTTATTGTCGTTGTTGTATAGTAGGGCTAGAGCTTTGTTAACCAAGTTTTAGAAGTATGATTCTTGATCATCATGGCAAAGTTCCTTCCTAAGTTTTTGAGAGAAAAGCCTACAAGCATCCATACTAAGATCAATGGCAGCCGAAAGCGCGATAAATAAAGCAGCATCGGCCATACATTTTACATGCTGCACCCCAACTTGAACTGTAGGAACACTAGTCTTGCCTTCACCTTCCACAGTTGACACCATCACAAATCCGCGGATTGGCGAATTTGAGCTCAGCACAGAGTCTTTCACTGTATTGTCAATGCAAAATTGTCCACCTTTTTTCATACTCATTGTGCCTTCTGCTATTGGTATAGCAGCACTAGTAAGGCCAGTATCAGTAACAAGTTCAAATTTGTAACCAAGTCCATCAACTGGTCCTCTTTCTCTCCACGCCTCGAGTCGACCCCACGGCTTCCAGCTACTAACAGAAGCGCCATTTGGTCTGAGGATGAGCCATGCACCGGCGTTTGATCGCGAAACGCGATCAGAACCCGGAGATGGTACAAATGGTGTGATCATTGATGCAGCTGCAACAGCAGATCCTGAAAGGTCATAGATTATTATCATCCACCCTTTTCTTTCCCTTCCTGTTCTGTCCCTTTCTCCAGAAAATGTTCTCATCCAACCTCTATTGTTTAAGTTAAAATCAGATGGGAGAGATCTGTACAGACACAACAGAGAGAAAACATCAGCTTAGGGACAACTTATGAACAAAATTAATAACTAGAATAATAAATTTAAGAATTCAATTAGTGCGCAGTAACATAGTGAAAAAAGGGCGGCCCAATGCATGAAGTATCCCGCGTTCACGGTGGATTCAGGGAAAGGGCTGCACTCAAGGGGTGTGATGCAGGCAGCCTACCTTGATGTAGCATTGATTCCACGGCTCACACGGAGACAACAGAGAGACAATGTATAATTCTTTATTCCATTAGATTAAGATGACAATATGACATGCAACAACATGTCGGAGCGGAGCTACAACTGACAAAGGCAGAGGCAAACCCTGAATTTGAAGGTGGCGGGGCACATGAGTGGACTGCTCAACCGGTGCACCCATCCGACTTTTTAATCATGAGGGTTCCTAACAAAATATACGACTGTTTTCAACATATAAACACATATATACCCATAATTTTAGCTGAGGTTAATGGGGTCAGGTGACCACTCTACTACATACATAGGTCCGCCTCTGGACGAAGGATGTTCATTATTTCTGTATTCCATTAGATTAAGATGACATTTAACAACAGACAAAGACGGAACTATAGTCGGCGAAAGATGGTCAGCTGAACAATCAAATATTACTTTTTACACATATATATTAAATCTTAGATACCCTTCGTGGAATTCCTGACTTTGCCATTGACAACAAGCGACTAGACAATAAGGTAGGTAACATGTTACGTACAACATGTTAAAATACATTGATAGTAATTTTTTTTTAAAACAAAAGTCAGTGTACTTAATATATAAATCCATAAATTTATCATGCTAAGACAAATGGTGGATCCAAACTAAACAGATAGTCAAAGAAGAATATTAACCAGTTGATGAAGAATTTGGAACCAAATCTTTGCACATGGGAAGGGAATCAATGGTGGTTGCCAATAACAGTTGATACAGGTTAACTTTTGTCTGTTGATTAAACTAAATCAGCTGACTGGGAATTATCTAATCTCTGTCATTAATGCGTAATCGAACTTGATAAAAAGTTAATTGGTTGGACCGACAATGTGTTATAAGTATAACATAAGGGAATAAAATCCTAAGATATCTTTAATCAACTTTATAATATTTCTATACATGCCAAGGGACAAGACAAAACCTAATACAGAATTGTCCATTAAAAAGAACATAATTAATCTAATGTATTAGTAAATTCATGAGATGTTTATTATAGCAAACAGTTGTACAAACGACAAGAGGACTAATAGGATCATCACTTGGAAGTCATTGTGTAGATCTCTTGGTATAAGCCTAAACAAAAAAAAAAAAAATACTCCCTCCGTTCCAATTTATGTGAACCTATTTCCTTTTTGATCCGTTCCTAAAAGAAGGACCCCTTTCTAAATTTGGAAACATGTTAGCTTAAACTTCCAAGTTTACCCTTAATGAGAAGCTTTTATAAGCACACGAATACTCTCAGCTCGTGTGGGGTCCGGAGAGACCAGTCCTACCTCGTGAAAACATAGAGGTTGTTTCCGATAAACTCTCAGCTCAAAATAAGTATAGTTTCTATATATTGACATTTAAAAAAATATTTAACTATATATAAATGCAGGTAATTAATTATATTAAGTAATTAGTTCACTAAACTGAAAAATTAGTATTTGCTATAACATATTAAAATACACTGATTCTTTTTACGTTATTAATGTGAATATCTTAACGTAGTATCCAATTATTTTTACACTATTAGTGTATGTATTAAATCTTTCCAACAGTACCTTCCCCTAAGAATTCCAACCATATTTTCAGGTTACCTTTTACTTTCTAACAATTGTAATTATTTTTAAGTATCTTAAGCCCGTAAAAGGTAAATATAATAATTCTTTAATATAAATTAGTTAAATCCAACAAAAAATGCACAGTGTTGAAACGAAGACTTACCGTGAACGATTATTCCGATCAGCACTAAACTTGCAGCTAAAAACCGGCTGACTTCTATTCCCCTGAACCTGAAAAACCACCGGGCTACACTCCGGTTCACCACCAAACTGAAAAACAAACCGCGGGTCCGGTTCAGCTCGAACCACCAAATGTAACATCGCCACCGGTTTTTCTCCCGCACCTAACTTCATCCACCCATTCTGAAACACACGCGCCTCCGAATGGACCCCAGTAAAATTAACACTCACCTGAACAGAACCAATCAACTTCCCCGAACTAACCCCACACGTGCGACCCATACGTCCAGTAAAGACAGACACGTGTAAAGTAACCGGTTTGGCCGAGACACGACGGAGAGCGGCAGCGTCGAGGTGGAAACCGGCGGCGACGGCGGAGGAGTCTGGAGGAGAGGAGTCAGTTGAAGCGGGGGAGAGGGGTAGAATGGTAATTTGTGAAGGGAAGTTTTTGAGCTTGAGTTTAGCGTAACAGGGAGTTGTGGAAGGGTGGATTACGTGATGACCAGATGGTTTAGTTGCTGCTAATGGTAGTTTAAGAGCTAATGATTCGATTATTAAACGAACAAAAGGACATGGATCCATTTCTAATTAACTTATTTTCTTGTTTAATTTTGTTTCTTTGGTTTAGTGA
This sequence comes from Nicotiana undulata, assembly GCA_005239495.1. Taxonomy (NCBI): domain Eukaryota; kingdom Viridiplantae; phylum Streptophyta; class Magnoliopsida; order Solanales; family Solanaceae; genus Nicotiana; species Nicotiana undulata. The sequence goes on from ML249860.1 coordinate 164,221, forward strand.
ACAGAAGGTTGAGGAGAGGAATAGATGAAAATGGCAATACTAGCATGGAGCTCGGGAAACATCTATGTTTTTCTGCAGTGAATGCATATAAAGTTATATATTTGCAACTTCCCCCACCCCCAACCCACTCACCCTGGCTTCTTGTATCTAATTTTTTTATTTAGTTTTTTTAATTTAAGTTGATTAAAATTATTTGTAATCGTATATATCGTCGACTATTAGTCACGATATGATTTTCACATCACAACTTACTTTACCGTTAAACCTCTCGATAACATCCTCGTTTGTTTTAAATATTATAGTAAAATATCGTTATAGAAAATATATATTATAACATGATATGAAAAATAATTTCGAAAAAATTTGATTTTTATAATGAATATAAGGATGTTGTTATAGAAAAGTCTGACTATATTAGTATTTTTAATGTTTTTCTATATCGATGTTTTCTTTGCTTTGGTTATCTTACTATTGTCGCTACAATTACTTTCTTTCTTTTTTCCAATATTTTAATCATAGAGTATTTATTTTTGTATTTTTTTAATTTGTATTGAAAATAATCTTTTTAAGTCGTGGGTTTATCAAACTACATAGACCTCACACAAAATAAGGGTACGGTCTGCATACACTTTACCTTTGATTGACTTCACTCGTGCGAATATGTTATGTATGTTGTTGTTGTCGTCGTCTTTGTTGTTGTTGTTAGTATACTATATGTCATCAATACGACCTTTTCTTAATAGAATCGATCTTATTCTCTGAACAATCGGAATTTCGTACTTCTGTCGGATCCTCCCTATCTCCTGATTGAGCTTGTGTAGGTAGATGTTGCCTGGTAGGGCCGATAGTAATACACTGTGTGGGACGGAGTAAGGGCCCTTCTCACCTCCTACGAGTCGTCCGGCAGAAAAGACTTTCTGAATGGGGTAAAAGAACTTGTGATCGTCGATCTCTTCCTTAAAGATTGGGATGAGTCGATGTCGGTCGATGGTGTGAAAACACTTCCTGATGTCGAATTCCAAAAACCAGCGAGAGGTTCCCCACTCTTCTTTGATCCGTCTTAGGACGGCTCTAGAGAAAATATAATAACATAAACAGAAATATAAACAATACAAAAGTTAATCCGAGCCCACTGAATTCACAGTGTTTCCTTAAGGAATTTAATCCCCTTCTAGTACCCAAGATTATGGATTATTTCTTTCCATGATAGAACAAATTACACACTGGTATAGTGGTACTTCAAACCCCAGTGTTTCAGCGAACACAAAGTTCGGTAGCAAATCACACTTAGTGTTGCTTTCTTTGAAGTTCAAATATGCAGAAGGAAGGAGGAAAACTAAAAAAATCGTATGAAAAATCTGAGAGAATGGACTTGTATTTATAGCCAATGTTGGGCTGAAATCTGAAGAGGTGCAACTCTTCAGAATGGTTGTTTATGCAAAACGGCCATAACATAAGTGCCATAACATAAAAGGCTATTTGCTCAATAATAAACCAAGAAAATTGAAGAGGGTGATTAAGTTTCAGTTATAAAACTGAAAAACGGAAAACTAATAACGGAATTGGATTTAATATTAATATTATTGCATTTAATATTAATATTCTGTTAAACGAATATTTAATAACATTTCTATTAATATTTACTATTAACAAATAAATTTGGTCCAAAAAATTAATCAATCTTTTGGCCGAAGCCGAAGCCGAAGCCGAGCCGAGCGACGACAACGGCGCGATGCTTGCTTTCTTCTCTGTCTCTTTAAGAGCTAGAAGAAGAGCAATTGCTTATATACCCATTAAAAATCTCTTTCTCTTCCAATATGGGACAATGTCCTTTCAACAAAGAGAGAATCACAAATGAAACTCAAATATTTCATTTTCCTTCCATTTCCATTCACCCTCTTTTAAGCATTAATATACTTATAAATCCAACTGTTGTAATGTAGTCTATTACGGTACTATTAACAAGTCACAAACTTTGTTCTATTTACCCACTTTGTTTGAACTATGCGAAACTTATATGTACTTTTGAGTATGGTATGACATTTACGTGGTTATAAAATAATAGAAATTATAGTATTAAATATTTGCGTGACAACAAAAACTTGCCCATTAAGTATAAAAGGCAAATTTTAAATTATCGTTTTCAAATTTATAAAGAAAATTATTATTTTCTGTACATATCAAGAAAATTGAATTACATAAATTGAAATCGATGAAGTTATATTTTCAATGTTTTTAAAGTGATTGATTGTATTTTTATGGTAAATACTTACTTGCAGCCAATAATTAAAAGTAAATCGAATCGGTGCATTATAAGGATCAAGAATATTGTTCCTATAATACCAATAATTAAAAGTAAATAATGTTTTCTCAACCAATATAAGTTATTCTAAGATCACAATAATTAAAATTGAGAAAGTTTATTTAGAGATTCTTCCAAATATAAATGATTATATAGCAACTGCGCAAGTATCTAATGAAGATATGGAATATTTGTTATAGCATTTGATTTTTGACTAAATAATTTATTCCCTCAAATTAATAATGGCTAATGATTAATTTTCTCTAGAGTCTCAACGATTCTCCACCAAAAAACAGTGGTAAATAGGGGTGTTTATCGTTCGGTTTGGATGGATTTTTTTTTAAAAAGAAATCAAACCAAGTAAGTCGGTTATTCAAATATTGGAATCAAACCAATTAAGTCGGTGTTTATCGATTCGGCTTTCGTCGGTTTTTGTTGGTTTTTGTCGGTTTATCAATTTTTTTCCTTAAATATGAGACATACACTACTAAACACATATTTCGTCGACTATATTTTCAATGTAACACTATCAAATCAATTATTTTTTGAGAAATCTATTATTTATCAAGATATATCGATGATAATTGGATCAAATACTAGTGATGAATAGTTTAAGTAATCAACTAAAAATCGATTATTTTTAATACGAAATAAATTCTTGTACTTAGCAACAAAAAAAAACTACCAATCAAACTAGAATGTAAAGGCAAGGAATTAGATTATTATAATAGTAAAAAATTAGACTAAAAATACAAACAAGTAAGATGTACCATAAATTTTATATAAAAATATACATATATAGGTATAACAATAAAAGTAAATAGCACTTCTATAGTCGATTTGGTTCGTTTTCTCGATTATTTTTTGATTACAACCAAAACCAAACCAAATTTTATCGATTTTTAAAATTCAAAACCAAAACCAAACCAAACCAAACCTAAAAAGTATCGAATTTTTTGATCGATTTAATTCGATTTCGATTTGGTTCGATTTTTCGGATTTACATACCCCTATTGGTAAACATAGAATTAGGATATTGGGCATTATTTTAAAAATGCACAGCAGTTCAATTATTATTTTTGCACAAAAAACTTAATGACATTTGAATAACTAATTGAACAAATTTTCCTTAGTAGTACAAAAACTATATAAGAAGACGTTTGTACTCAAGTACTAATCCATAATTTCTTATACCTTAAGCTTAGGGGTCTAATTATATTATCTTAAACTTAAAGATCTAATTGGCATTCGAATAATTCATAGAGTGGCCACGAATACCATATTACCATAATTGTGGCGGCATTAAATAAATACTACATTAGAAAGAAAGAATTGTTGAAGTTTAAATTTTTTGTTTTTTTTTGTGGTCCAAAATAAGTTTTTTTTCTCCAGATTTTAAGAATGAACTAATTTTTTTTTCCTGCATTGCCCTTGGAGTAAATAGTATTGGAGTATTTGTTAGGAGTTTGTGTGAAGAGATAGTAAATGTTAATATGGTTAATTTCGTTGCTAATTAATATTAAAAAGTGATTTTTTCTTAATCTATGTGAAAATAATCAAAAAATTACTTATTTTGAATCGGAAGTAACGTACGACATTTGGTTGGTAATTTTGTTTTCCTCGTAAAACGAACCCTCACGATAACAAACGTATCAAACTGATAGCCTGTTTGACCAAGCTTCTAAAATTAGCTTATTTTGAGAAGTGCTTTTCTCAAAAGTACTTTTGGTGAGAAGTAGCTTGTGTTTGACTAATTAATTTGAAAAATACTTTTAAGCAGTAATTAGTGTTTGGCCAAGCTTTTGAAAACTGCTTCTCAGTGTATTTTTCTCAAAAGTGCTTCTCAGAAAAGTGCTTTTGAAGAGAAAGTATTTTTTTCTGCTTCTCCAAAACTGCTTCTGCTTCTCCTCAAAAGCACCTTTTTTTCCTTTAAAAAATTTGGCCAAACGCCTCATTTTTTGGCCAAAAGTGCTTTTGACAAAAAAACACTTTTAGCCCAAAAAAAACTTGACCAAACATGTTATGAATATTCAAAATGCTACTTTTACTAATCTATATGTTACTAATCCTTGCATTACAATCGCGAATTATAAATATCATACTATCCTTCACCAAATATAAACATTAATTGCTACTGTTCGCCAAATATTAATATTTACATTCTTAAATTCTCGTCGACCAAATAACATAAAACGTGGGTGAAGCTACATGTTATAAAGGGTGATCGGAAAATTACACTGCGATATAGATAAAATATTAGATTTTAGATGTATATAACTCGGAAACTTTTTTTTACTTCTTTTAAGTTTAAACACCTTTGAGTAAATTCTTAGCTTCACCACCGACATGAAAGATTATTCCATTATATGACATACTATATTTTTTTATTTTTTTCAGAAATTGTTTTTAAGATTTTTGCTCTTGTTTTGTATATATTGATTGATGAGTTCTGAAATTGACGATAATTTGCAGAGGAAAACGACATGAAATTGTCACCAACCTTTTTTCTTAATTTGTCTTAGAACTAAACTACTCTTTTTTCTTCTTCTTTCAGTTTGGTCGTTAGATATTTAACGGAAAAGTTTATGACGTGTCATTTGTGTGCAAGCTCAGATTATCCGAATTCTTTGACGGCTGTTAAGCGGCGGCTCTATCAATAATTCTAAATCAATTATACGAATAATATAGAATGGTATATCGGCGCATTAAGCTTTCGTTATCCGTGAATATTTAAAAACGGCCGGAACATATAAAGTCTTATGTATATATACAATCTTATTCTCTTAATTTTTTAAATTATTTTTACGACTTGAACCGTTACTTCATGGACACACAAAACTAACTTTTTTCGTCGCGCTAAAATTCCTCTTCAATTATACGACCGAAATAATTAGTGATTTTCTTTTGGTTAATGAAAGAGAGCCTTTGAGCAATGATAAAATTATCTCCGTATGACTTATAAGTCATAAATTCGAACCGTAAAAAGAGCCATCAATACTTACATTAGGACAGACGGTCTACATCATATCCATGTAAATGCGTCCCTTCTCCTATCCTACGTGAATGCGAAGTGTCTTGTACACACGACTTCATTTTTTTAAATTATTTGTTTGCTAATATTAGGAAATCATGACATCAGCACTTTAATTAGTCTATGTCTAGTGATTTAGGCACAGCTATTTTGCAACAAGATTTGCCTTGTTACAATGGAACCATTGAGACTTTATTTCTTTTATTGTTAAATCCCTTACCAAATCTTGCTATCACCAACCATATATACTAGCTTTATGCTATTCATCCACAGTTGTTATTTACCCTTTTTTTCTGTTCACAACTGTTATTTGATAACGACACTATCACTTTGCTTATACTATATTTTTTTAATGCATCTTTTCTTAAACAATTAATTTAAATAGTCATCTATATAATATATGTATAATATGTGTATATCATGTATAATTATTGTATAATTAATTTGGCTTAAAAGATGTAAACATCAATTCGACCAGTTATTTGGTAAAGATCCCATAATATTTTATAGTGCATATGTTAGATTAGTCTGTGTTTACCCGTAAAACAGTACAATTAAATTTATACGTAATTTCTAGACAAATGAATTAATTTGATCCTCAAATAATAGAAATTGAATAAAATATGCAATACTTAGCCTTGGGACGAAGATTAAATAGCAAAAACAATAGTTTAGGGAGCAGGGCTTCCGGGCACAACAACAATAAAATCAAAAAGCAAGAAGATAAAATTGTATAGAGCTTTGAATAGATTATAGCGTAAGTTTGCTTGAAAATTCGTGTCCCTTACAATGATATTAGAGCTCAATATTTATAGTTGCACATAGGGAACAAGGTCATAAGATCATGCCCTTCTTTAATGTCAATTATGGGGCCGTTGAAGAATGTGTAACGACGGGCATGAATGACAAATTCTACAACGGGCATTGTACTAAATAATGTAGAATATTCTCCATTAAATGCTACCAGATGGTAGGCATTTATTTCATCTCTATGAGCACTATTCTTTCCTGTAGCAAATGAAATAGTTATCTTCGGTTTTAGCTAGCCTCTGCCTCTCGATCAGCCACAATCTGCACAGAAAGTGCAAAGTGCAGTGTCAGTACAAACGACCCCATGTACTGGTAAGTGCCGAGCCTAACCTCGACGAGGTAGTGACGAAGCTATGGCGGGGCATTTTATAATATAACATGCATACAGTTTTAAATAAAGCAAAAAGAAGGTACGAAACGAAATGAAGCAGTAACTTGCAGTAAGTAAACACGGAACCCAGTTATCTTGCCCGTACTCAGCTATAACCAATCCTTATGAGAGTTTCAATGCTACAGAAATAAATCACAGTAGAAGCAGAATATGTAAACAACAAAATGATGCGGCGTGCATCCCGATCACGCCATATAATAAGTAAAAATACGAACATTCACCCTTATTTATCTTGTTGCGGCGTGCAACCCGATCCCACCAATCCACCCTTATTACTCCTCAATATATCACCCTTATTTCTCCTATTGCGGTGTGCAACCCGATCCCACATGTCCACCTTTATTACTCCTTGTTGCGGCGCGCAACCCGGTCCCACCAGACAATCATTAGTCACACAATAAAAATAAATGTTTCACAAGTTAGCTCAAAACCCTCCACAACATGTATGCCTCAAACTAATGTAAATGGAAAATAATACAATTATGGAACTTCACCAATTAATACTACATAGCGAGACCAATCGAAATATACCATGAAACACCGACAAACCAACTTAACCAATACTGTACCACAATGAAACTACAGAACAACTAATACTTCCAAATACGAAACAACATCTAACAAAAGCAGTTAGAGATAGAAGCATCAATAAGCATGAAACAATTAAGACATGGAGATAATAAATTGAGAAAAGGGAAGGGAACATGCTAAACAAGTAATTTGGCGGCACATAGGTACTCGTCACCACACCTATACGCCACACATAAGAAATTTCACACAGCAATCAAGTCGGGGATTCCTAATCCCTCGAATCAAAGTTAGACCAAATACTTACCTCAATCCGACGACCAACTCAACGCTCAATTATTGCTTTTCCTCTATTTTCCACCTCTGAACCACTCGTATCTAGCCAATATAAACTTAATATCATCAATTATCTCTAAAGAAAACAACTTTAATGACAAATTACAGATTTCGCAAATTTTCCCAAAAAAAAAAAGGTTAAAAATCGACTCCGGGCCCGCTTGGTCCAAACTCGATGTTCGAACCAAAATCCGTTTACCTATTCACCCCCGAGCCCGAATATGTAATTAGTTTCGAAATCTGACCTCAATTCGAGGTCTAAATTCTAATTATACAAAATTCCCTAATTCTACCCAAACCTCCAATTTATACCATGAAACCTTTGATTTTTTTTGTTGTTGAAAATTGATGAAAAATAATGGGTAATTGGAAGATAGTAGTTTAGAATCATTTACCAACACTTTGGGAAATAATTTGTCTCTTGAAAATCGCCTCTAAGCCTTCTTGGTTTTGAAAATATGAGAGAATGGCCAATTCCCGTTTTGATTCTGTTTTTAATTCGCTGGACAGGTCTTCTTCGCGTTCGCGATGCATTGGAGCCAGAAGGCTTACATGTTCGCGAAGAGCTGCTCGCGTTCGCGATGGTTTGCCCCCCTGACCATCACGTTCGGGGGCCTGTGACCGCGTTCGCGAAGAGCAACTCAATGATTCCCCAGCCCACTTCCAATACACTACGCGTTCGCATAAGGTCAGTCGCGTTCGAGAAGAGCTAACCCCCAGTGCTCCGCGTTCGCGTAGAAGAAATCCCTCCCCATCCCTGCTTGCACTTCGCGATCGCGAAGCACAAAATTCCTATGCACCAGCAACAACAAAACAACAGATTATTCTAAGTTTAAAACATCCTGAAGCCTACCCGCAACTCACCCGAGCCCTCGGGGCTCCAAACCAAACATGCACACAAGTCTAAAAGCATCCTATGGACTTGCTCGTGCGATCAAATCGCTAAAATAACACCTAAAGCTACGGATTAACATCAAAATCAATGAAATTCTCAAGAATACTTTAAAGTTTCTATTTTCTCAACCGAGGGTCCGATTCACGTCATTTAAATGTCGCTTCTCACCAAATTTCACAGACATGATTTAGATATTATAACGGACATGTACCGTGCTCCTAACCAAAATACGGGCCCGATACCATAAAAAACATTCATTTAATCACATACTTTAAAATCATATTTTTTCTGAAATTCAATTTTAGTGAAAAATTCATTTCTCGGGCTATGAACCTCGGAATTCGATTCCGGGCATACATTCAGATCCCATATTTTATAACGGACCCACCGGGACCATCGGAACACGGGTCTGGGTCCGTTTGCTCAAAACGTTGACCAAAATCATTTTAAATTTCCAAATACTATTATTTCTTCTATTTTTCATATAAATAGTTTTCCCCGGAATTACGCCGCGCTGCGCGCGTAAATAGAGGAGAAAAATTCTAAGGTTGTTAAGACTTATGAGCGTGGAATGAAGTCCTAAAACACAAAATGACTGCTTGGGTCATCACAATAATATCTTCCAATAACATAAGCATTGAGTAAGTTTGTTCCTTTAAACTTAGATATACAAAAGAAAATTGCCTAATATATTTATTTCTGTTGAAATTTGAACCTTATTTGAGCATAATTTTCGGTCATTTCAATTTGCATGAATTTGAATGCACTTTCCTTTGGACCCATCCAGTGGTATTACGTGGGTGTAGGACCCAACTCTCCCCACCCCCATCCCAACCACTCCCCAGACAATAGCCCCATGCTCCAACCCAAACTAGAGTACTGACAGGTCCAATGGGCTGGGGTCCAAGGACAATTTTCTCTTTTTATATTTCAGATTTGGGTAGGCAAACAACTTTCTGGTATCCCTGTCAATTATGGTTGTTGTAATGATACGTTACAAACTATACAACTTTTTATACACATGAACATGATTAACGACAACGATAAACTAGGTAACTGATTTGAGTTATGGAAACAGCCTATAATGATTGCATTAGAATATGTTGTCTACATCTTACATCTTGGGGTGCGATCCTTCTCGGACCCTACATAAATGCTTTATACACCGGACTGCATACAGAAACACGATCAACTGGTATGTTTTCTTACTAGCTGTTAAATAAGTTTAAGTGTGATTTGCCTCACTATGCTAGGCTAGCATATACTCTCCCGTTCACATTTTTGTGACATACATAGTTTGATTCGGCACATAATATATAAAAAAGAGAAAGACTTCTGAATGTAGGTTTAAACATAGAGTTTAAGAAGGAAAAAACAAAGATTTTAAAAACTAATTATGAATTAAACATGTCATAACAATTATGTATCTATAAAACTTTTAAAACTTATAGTACTGAATATGTCATAATATCGGTGCGGCAACCTAGGAGCAACAACAAAAGTGGGCTATAAGTAATTCAAAATGGAAAATTCAAGATGGTATATAATGATTGTATCCACTCCATCTGGATAGAGAGAAATCGTAGAAATATTTGAGCAAAAAACTAGAAAATTGAGAGTGTATAATGAGGAAAATAGCCTACATTCAATGTTAGAGCATCACTTAGGAATTAGAACTGCTTTACAAAAGCTTCTATTTTAGGTGGGAGGTAGCTCAGAACTTGTTTGGATGGTTGTTACGTATTATATCGTATTGTTACTTTAAATACGATGTTTGTTTTGGTTGTTACTTAAATTAATTTTATTGTATCGTATTGTTAAATCTGTCATTACGTAAAGACGAAATGTGCAACTTTATGTAACGATCGATTTGGTGCGGTTGCGTCGTTATCTTGTCGTTTTCTCTCATCTCACGCTTCATTATTATTAAATAATTTTATTTTATTATTTACTCTACCTTTTTATATAATAAATTTATCCCGTATCATAATTTTTCTTTATAATATTGCAAGTTTATTCTTCATATTGCTGGTGTGTGATATCATGAAACAACAACAAAAGATACAATCTATCCAAACATCGTATTCATCAAACGATACAATATAATACAATATGATACGTTATGAAACGATGTGTAACAACCATCCAAATAAGCTGTTAGTAGGCTGATTTTCTCTTTGGTGTAGCTAGTTGTGTTTTACTGGATAGCTGGTTGTGTCTTAGTTTAGCACTTCAAAAAGAAAAGTTAATTATCAAATATTTGGGTATATATATATATATATATATAT
>ML249861.1:0-50898 GCA_005239495.1 Nicotiana undulata
TGGATGGGTTGGTGCGGGGTATTCCGCCCACCGAGAAGCTTATTATAGGGGGTGATTTTAACGATCACATAAGGAGGTCGCCTGGGGGTATGACACTGTGCATGGTGGCTTCCGGTTTGGAGATAAGAACGGAGGAGGTACTTCGTTGCTGGAGTACGCTAAGGCTTCTGAGCTTGTGATTGCTAACTCGTGTTTCCCGAAGAAGGCAGAGCACCTGATAACCTTTCGGAGTACAGTGGCCAAGACCCAGATTGACTATTTGCTTCTCCGAAAAGGTGAAAGAGGTCTATGCATGGATTGCAAGGTCATCCCGCGTGAGAACCTTACGACCCAGCATATGCTTTTGATAATGGATCTGGAGATCAGGTGGACGATGAAGATGAGGGTTATGTCTGGTATCCCTAGGGTCAGGTGGGGTGCATCGACTAAGAATAAGGCCCAGGAGTTGGGGGAGAAGTTGCTGGCTCTGGGGGCCTGGAGGAGTTGCGGGGATGCGATCAGTATGTGGTCAAGGATAGCAGATTGTATTAGAGAGGCGTCGAGAAAGGTGTTAGGAGTCTCAAAGGGCTTTTCTGGTGGCCATAAAAGGGACTGGTGGTGGAACAATGAGGTCCAAGGTAAGGTTGAAGAAAAGAAAGCGGCGTATTTGAAGCTAGTCAAGAGTATAGATGAGGGGCAGAAGAGTGCCAACAGGGAAGGGTACAAGAAGGCAAGGAGAGAGGCGAAGTTGGCGGTTAATGCAGCAAAGACCGTGGCGTTTAGTCGTTTATACGAGGAACTTGGGGTTAAAGGCGGGGACAAGAAGTTGTACAGGCTAGCAAAGGCGAGGGAGCGGAAGGCCCGAGATCTTGACCAAGTGAGATGCATAAAAGACGAGAAGGGAAGAGTGTTAGTGCAGGGGGCACAGATTAGGCAGAGATGGAAGGCGTACTTCCATAAACTCTTGAACGAGGAAGGAGATAGGGGTATCACATTTGGGGAGTTGGAGTACTCGGAGTGTCAGCGAGATTTTGGATACTGTAGACGCATAAGAGTGGGGGAGGTGGTAGAGGCTATGCGTAGGATGAGTAGGGGTAGAGCGACTGGGCCGGATGAGATCCCGGTGGAATTATGGAAGAGTGTGGGCAAAGAGGGTTTGGAATGGCTTGCTAGGTTGTTTAACGTCATTTTTAGGACAAATAAGATGCCTGAAGAGTGGAGGCGGAGCACGATGATCCCGTTGTACAAGAATAAAGGGGATGTCCAAAACTGTAACAACTATAAGGGGCATCAAGTTGTTAATCCATACGATGAAAGTGTGGGAGAGGGTGATTGAAGGGATGATGTGTGTCCATCTTCGAGAACCAGTTTGGTTTTATGCGGGGGCGGTCAACTAGGAGGCCATTCACATTGTGAGGAGATTGGTGGAGCGGTATAGGGCGGTGAAGAAGGATTTGCATATGGTGTTCATTGACTTGGAGAAAGCATATGACAGGATACCAAGAGGGTTTCTTTGGAGATGCTTGGAGGCTAGAGGTGTGCCTGTATCATATATCAGAGTGATTCAAGACATGTATGATGGGGCTGAGACGCGGGTGAGGACAGCAGGAGGAGACTCTGATTACTTTTCGGTTGAGATGGGGTTGCATCAAGGATCAACACTTAGCCTGTTTTTGTTTTTCCTGGCGATGGATTCTTTGACGCACCACATTCAAGGGGAGGTGCCTTGGTGCTTGTTATTTGCAGATGACATAGTACTGATTAATGAGATACGAGGTGGCGTTAACGAGAGACTGGAGGTCTGGAGACATACTTTAGAGTCGAAGGGTTTCAAGTTAAGCAGAAACAAGACAGAATATTTGGAGTGCAAGTTCAGTGGTGTTACCTAGGAGGCGGACGGGGATGTGAGACTCGACACACAAGTCATTCCCAAGAGAGAGAGTTTCAAGTATCTGGGATCCATAATTCAGAAGGATATGGAGATAGATGAGGATGTTACTCACCGTATCGGAGCAGGAAGAGTGAAGTGGAGGCTCGCTTCCGGTGTCTTGTGTTATAAGAATGCGCCATTAAAACTTAAGGGTAAGTTCTACAAGGTAGTGGTCAGACCGACTATGTTGTATGGGGCAGAGTGTTGGCCAGTCAAAAAGTCTCATGTCCAGCAAATGAAAGTAGCGGAAATGAGGATGTTGAGATGGATGTGTGGGCATACTAGATTGGATATGATTAGGAATGAAGTTATTCGGGACAAGGTGGGAGTGGCCCCGGTGGAGGCTAAGATGCGTGAGGCAAGGTTGGGATGGTTTGGGCATGTTGAGCACAGGTGCCCCAGTCAGGAGATGTGAGAGGTTGGCCGTGGGAGGTGAGAGGAGGGGCAGAGGTAGACCGAAGAAGTCTTGGGGTGAAGTGATCAGGCGGGACATGGCGCATCTTGAGCTGTCCGAGGACATGACCCTAGATAGAAGGGTGTGGATGTATAAGATTAGAGTGGAAGGTTAGTAGGTAGTCGTGCGTTTCTCTTTGTCTTCCCTAGTCCGTGGTATTAGTGTTAGTATGGTTCCCTCTTTTCCTTAGTTTGCTATAGTCACGTGTCCTGTTCTGTTACTACTTACCTTCAGTAATTCCATAGTTGCTAGCAGTACTTCGCCATAGTCTCGTATGCTGCCTCAGACCCTTTGCCTGAATAGACTATATTGCTATAGCTTGTTATTGGTATCTCTTTCATATTCTTTGTTGTTATCTCTGATTTAGTTTTCTAACGATTTGTCTTGCTATCACTTATTATCAGGGCTCCCTTCACTTACGCTAGCCGAGGGTCATTTCGGAAACAGTCTCTCTACCCTTCCAGGGTAGGGGTAAGGCTGCGTACATCCTACCCTCCCCAGACCCCACATTTTGGGAATATACTGTGTAGTTGTTGTTGTTGTTGTTGTTGACTACAACTTAAGATTAGAAAATATAATAAGTTTATAACTACATTCAACAACGAATTTCACTTTAATTGCATCACTCATTATATGCCAAGTTTGTTAATGCCTCATTATTTCTAATATTAGGAGGTGTAGTTTCAGAAAATAGAATAATAAAATTAGTAAAAACAAAATACATGCAAATACATGGAATCATAATTCACAAGAAATAAAGGTAGAGAAATAAAAGATAAATAATGTAAATAAAAATATATTTTAAAACTTCAAAAGAAATTAAAATGTAAAAATAAATTTAAAAAGTAATATAATAGAAATAAAAAGTTATAAAGGAAATAAATTAATATAAAAACAAAAAGGAATAAACTAAAAAGCAACCTTGTAATTACATAGAGTAATTATCACAAATTCTTATTTGCCCATTGAGAATTGGAGAGTGTAATTACAGACCTCCAATTACATCCAATTCCATGATGATCAATTAATTATTTGGCTAAATAAATATGCCGAACTGTGTAATTACACTCAATTACGCCCAAATTCAATTCCTAGGTGGCTTTCCAAACATGCTCTTATTCATGATATATATATCTCTCTAAAAAAACTTTTCCAATCGTCCCATTTTATTTGATGCATGCATAAACTAATTTTGATGTTCAGTTAGGTGCAAAGTCCATTTCACAAAACCAAATGAGTTTTATTATCCTAATTTTTTTATGTTATTATAATATTTTAAATTATTAATTATACTGACTTATATAATATGTAAATTTCATTCTAAAAATATTAAAAATATTTGTGTTCAAATTCGCGATAAAATTTGTCAAACAAATTGGACTGAAGGAGCATGTATTTTAAAAGAGACATTTAACAAGGACGTGTAATTGCCTTATATAACATATATAAGAGTATTTTGTCTTCTCTTCAAATGGCACACTTTGAATAACTGAAAACAGAAGCGATGAAGCAAGGAGCTTAGCGTTTATGTCGGGATAAGTTATGATGAAATAAATTACGCTATGATTAGTTATGTTGAGATTAGTTATGTTGATATGATTTTTTATTTACTGTTTGATGGGTTGTATTAAAAATGACAATTGCATAATTTCTAAGAAAAATGTATAAATTATTCTGACACCAATTATCCCACCCTCTACAAGGTATAAGTTATTCCGGTACTAACTTTATTCTCGGAATAACTTATACCAGATTTGCCAATCAAACAAAGTATTAAGGTGATATTAAATTTTTATACCAACACTATACCTTCTTATATCTCATACCAAACGACCTCTCACGGGTAGATTTGTATAAAGCACATTTCATTTTTTAAAACCTCACATATTCTGAAGTAGATTAAATTTGTTAAAATGACTAATGTTTGAATCAGAAATACTCCGTAATTAATTTGCTTTAAGTTTCATTACAGTTGATTGGTACGAGCGGATTCAGAATTTTAAGCTTATGAAATCTTATAACAATCTCAAATTAATTTACATGATACCAGGACCAACGAACTGGGTTCTAGGATAAATATTTTTAATATATTTTTTAGTATAAAATAAAATTTATGCAAAATTTACTGGATTCACAAGAATTGTAATATTTGATCTAGATCCCTCCATGACTGGTCTTAGTTAAAAGATGACACTGCCGACGAAGTCGGCCCTCGGGAACAACTATTAAAGTTTTCTTGGCTTTTATCTGTTTTTATTTCTTTGTGGTACTAATTTGTACGTCCCTTAGGAAAATGTTTGTGCTACATAAATTTCCTTTTTCATTTTGGAACCGGCTGATTTTACGGATCGAACTTTTCGTCTATAAATTATGCGGATATAATATTACCGCTAATTCAAGGCTCCCATTCAAGAGCAATTTATGCCTTAGACCAATAAAAATTAGATAACATTTCAAGTTCTCAATACAATTAATCATCCAATTAAATTATCTTGAAAATAAGGATGGAGTCACGGACCAGATCTTTTGTGGAAGAAAAAGCCAAGAAGTCGCCGATATTTTCTTCACAACTTGCAGCTTCTATTATCTATAGCATAAAATAGTCTTTACTTAAAAAGTAAGTGCAGGATTCTATCTCTAGGATTTCGTACAATCACGAGATGAAGGTTACTGCTGTATTTGCCAGACACTATTATTGCAAATCAATGATCACGTGTCATTTCTTTAATTCTTAATGTCCCTGCTACATGAAATGAAATAAAAACATATATTTACAAACTATTTAGTACAAGTTGTTGCTAACTGCTTGTTTGGATAGTTATTAGGTATCGTTTCATAATGTACCGTATTATATTGCATTGTATTGTACTGTATTGTTTGATAAATATACAATATTTGGATAGATTATGATATTTGTCAGCATTTCATGATATCATACACCAATAATATGAAGAATAAATTTTCAATATTATAAAGAAAAATTATAATACGCGGTAAAATTACTATATAAAAGATAGGGTAAATGATAAATAAAATTAATTAATAATAATGAAGGGTGAGATTGGGATAAAAAAAAAGAGGTAACGACGTTGTTTTACCAAAAATATGATAAATACTTGTATGAGAGGTTTAATAAGTAAAATTGAAGGTTAATCCTAGTTAAGCTTAATGACTGTCAGATCTGTGAATGTGATAATGAATGAACGAGATAAAAGCGTCGTAGTATTAAATACCAGACAAAGATACTAATGATGATTGACAATGAATATGCGAGTGAATAGGTAAAATAAATACATGCAATGACAATAAATGTAATAACAAAGGATAACTCGCCCAGAATGTCAAGCGATGAGAATCAACTATCTCTTTGCCAGCGATGTGAGTGACGAGCTACGTGGATGGAATATTGTGTTCTTGGATCTTGTATATGAAAAGGTGTCTTTTAACTTGGGAACCGATAGAAAAGACAAGAGGTGTTTATTCTTTCAATAGTCAATATTACAAAGTGTTCTTCCAGAGAGTTTCAGATACCTTTTTTCGCCCCTTTGTCTCCTATATATAGGGGAGCATTCTTTGAGGAACCCTAAAAAGTACAAGGAAAAGAATATTCTAATTGAATAATATCTTTTTCTAATCTAAAACTATACTACCGTTACTATGGACTTCTAACGTCGACCTCATTCGAATTAAAGCCTTCGTCCCTAACAGTTGGCCGTCCCAAGCTTCGACCTCGGCCGATGACATCGTTAAGTTTGATCCAAATTTTGACCAATACAGTTAGTCTCTCTGCTTATCAAGGTCGTGAACCCCTCGTCCTTGGTGAGCGGATTACTCTACGTCCGTTATGAAGGAAATTTGGTCATAACCATGTAATTAACGCCCGACAAGGCCGCGACTGGTGCAAGTGACGTCAGATGCTGTCATCGTCACACGCGTCATCATTATGTATCTTCCCCATGCAATGCCTGCACTATTGGTGCTTCGATGATCGTGTTTGCAGGTAGCTTTTGGCCTTGATTTTGAGGCCACCCAACCCTATAAATAGATGAAGGATTTTTCATTTGAAACTTTCACCGTTTCTCTCTTCTTTGATACTCTTTCTCACTTGTGTTTCTCTTCCCTGCCTCTTGCAACCTCCCTTTCTTAATTTCTTCAACTCCCTTCCTGATCCCTAATTTCCTCTTTCCTTCTATTGTTCGATATATTACAATCGTCATGTCGACTTCTCCCTGCAGTCATGATGATATTTATGACGCCGCTCCCTTGTCAGTGGCTATCTTCTCTACTGATGAAGGGATTTTGGTTGAGGGAGACGAGAGCTTCCCTACCGTTGAAGAGGTGGTCCCTAAAAACCTTGCGTCCAGGAACGACTTCCCCATGGGACCTGGGCCTGCTCCTGAACCCGAGCTTTCTGGAACGGGGAAGGCTAAATTGGCTGAGATGCGGAACAAATATCGCATCCCCTCTTACATTGAGACCATCCCTGCGGGAGGCAGCATAATTCAGGTTCACCATCCTGGGTTCTGTGCCTTCTATGTCTACCTGTTCACGATTGGCTACACCTTGCCTCTTCCTAAGTTGGCCGAAGAGTTCTGCCTCTTTTACAACGTTTACCCAAACACAACTCTCCCCTTATCTATATAAGATGTTTTTAATGCTGAACAAGTATGCGGAGATGGATGGCTGTGAGGTCGACCTTTGCCATTTGTTGCACTTATTTTCACCTACTTTCTTCAGAGGCACCATGATACACTTGCAGAATTGTGGGACGAAAGGATTAGTGGCCGGGATGGATGACAAGACGAGTCGGTTATTATGGCGCAAATACTTCTTCGTCAGAACTGCTCCCGATTCGCCTGGTGGGGACGACGGTGATAATGACGCAATGGATGGGCTTGCTTATGATCCCTGGTACGATGACGAATATGCTGAATGGGATGATGCGGCTTAGTGCCTTGTGCTTGATTTTTGATGTTTTCTTTTTCTTTTTCTTTTTGCGAAGGTGTACTCGGACCCGTTGTAAAAGAAACAGGTTTTGTGACCCGATCAGTTTGTAATGGAATGGTTACCTTTTGTTGTATGCTTTGCCTTCTTATTTCTTGTCTTATTTGGTTGCAATGTTATTCTTAGTAGGTCGATCATCGGCTGGCTTGGGTCCAATCTTTGGCCGGTCGTCGAGTGTAAATACTTCGAGCAGTGTTGAGCGCAAGGTATTTGAGCGAGGTTGAATGTAAGTGGTTCGAGCGAGGTCGAATGTATGTGATTCGAGCGCGGTCGAATTGGGTCGAATCTTTGGCCGATCGCGAGTGTATATACTTCGAGCGGTGTTGCGCGCAAGCTATTCGAGCGAGGTCGAATGTAAGTGGTTCGAGTGAGGTCGAATGTAAATGATTCGAGCGAGGTCGAATGTAAATGATTCGAGCGACGTAGAATATAAATGGTTCTAGCGAGGTCGAATGTATGTGATTCGAGCGGGATCGAATGTAAATGATTCGAGCGAGGTCGAATGAAAATGATTTGAGCGAGGTCGAATGTAAATGATTCGAGCGAGGTCGAATGTATGTGGAGTGGAGCAATTTGGAGTTGTGTGAAGAAATGCTGCGTATTGCTTTGTTTATTCATTTCATTGGAGAATGTTACATACTTTGTTTATCGTATACATTTGAGAAGTTCTCCATCTACCTAGTTCCTTCATCAGTCTGGCTGGAGTAGGAGATAGGCAGAGCGATAAATAACCAGCTCGAACTTCAGGGCGCCCCCCTCATCGCCTCGTTAAAAACCTCCTCGGTAAAACCCATCTAGCGATAAAACCCGGGGGGGGGGGGGGGGGGGAAAAATGGGGGGGGGGGGGGGGGGGGGAGAGTACAACTTGGCGGGCGTCTGTTTTCAGAAGTTGAAGTACTTGAGGTGAGAGACGTTCCAATTGTTGGGAAACAGTTTCCCTTCCATTGTTTCTAACTGGAATGATCCTTTGTTAACTCCTGCAGTGATCTTGTACGGTCCGTCCCAGTTGGTTCCTAGCTTACCTTCTCTTGGGTATTTGCTTGCCTACGTTTTAGCCTTGAGTACATAGTCCCCGGCTTTGAGTGATCGAACTTTGGCCTTTTTGTTGTAATATCGTTCTGCTATTTGTTTTTGGGCGACCATCCTTATGTATTCCTTATCTCTCCGTTCCTCTATCTCGTTGAGATCTTGCTTTCTGCTTTCGTCGTTGTTTGGTCCATTTTCATTGGAGTATCACATGCTTGGTTTTCCGACCTCGACTGGTATGACTGCGTCTGTGCCGTAGACCAAAGAGTATGGAGTTTCTCCATTGCTTGTCTTTGTCATAGTGCGACATGCCCATAGCACTTCTAGTGGCAGTTGTGGCCACATTCCCTTGGTGTACTCGAGTTTCTTTTTCATGATGTTTAATATAGTTTTGTTTGAGGATTCGTCCTGACCATTTCCGGCGGGATGATATGGCGTGGAGAGTATGTACTTGATGTGCCATTTCTCAAAGAATTCAGCATTCTTTTTCTCGGTGAACTGTGGTCCGTTATCACAACTGATTTCCTTTGGGATGCCGAAGCAACATATTATATCTCTCCATATGAATGTGATGAATTCCTATTCGCATATATGGGAGAAGGCACCTGCTTCCACCCATTTAGAGAAGGGAAAAAAATCCAAATATACCCTTATACTTTCGCATATTGTCTATATTTAACCTTCGTTATACTATCAGGACAAATTTATCCCTATCGTTATACTCTTTGGACAAATTTATTCCTATCATCAACAAATATTTTCCTGAGCCGAGGGTCTATTGGAAACAACCTCTCTACCTGTTAGGTAGGTAATTTAAAAATCACACTTTAATGGGTTAAGTAATTCAAAATCTCCCAAATTCCTTTTATTTAAAGTTCTTCCTCCTCCACCATTTTCAGAAATTACTAATGATGTGAATGCTGAAGTTACTAGACTATATACATTATTCATGAATATTTTTAATTACTATTGCAACCACCTTTCTTCTTGTAATAATGGTTTTGGAATTGGTTTAATTTTTTTCAACCATATACATTGTAGAATTTAGTGGGTTTATTTATTGTGAATTTTATGCAGATGATCATCATGTACGTACATGCATTTTATTCAAATGTATTTCGTCATTGCCTTGTTAGTACAGAGTTCGATCGACTAACTTAAGAGTGCATAATGTATAGGCATTTCATTAAAGCAAAATTGAATTCGACAATATAAAGTCTCCGAGGAGCATCAAGTTCAATCACCAATACTTGCAAAGACCCTTTACATTTGGTGCAATGAATTCATTAAAATTGGGATAATGTAAATACTTTTAGAATTTAGACAAGCTACCTAATTTAGATTATTCAAACAACTATACTTTATTTATTAACGGTAGTATTATTTAATATTTTTTTCTCCAATTCAGATAGCAGGTAAATACCAATTATTTTGAAAATAATGGGCCAAGAAGTAGAATCAGTAACTTAATTAAACTGATTTGGGAGATTCAGGGCACCTGCCGAACTGAGGGGTAATTTTTAAAAGTTTACTGATTGTAGGGGTAAATTTGACCTGATAGTATAACAGTAGGGTAAATTTGACACGATAGTATAACAGAGGTTAAACGTAGACAATATCTGAAAGTGGAGGAGTATATTTCTCCCTTTTCCCTTTAGAGAAGTAGTCAGTCAAAACTAAAAGGAAACGTACATTACCTTGCCCGGATGGGAGCCGCCCTACGATATTCATTCCCCATTTGATGAATGGCCAGGGTAACATGACTGAATAGAGATGTTCTCCTGCTTGTTGTATCATAAGGGCGTACTTCTGACATTGTTCGCATTTTTGACGAAATCTGCAGCTTCTTTTTTCATGGTAGCCGACCCGTATGAGACATCTGACGAGCGCTCGATTACCGGTGTGGGCGCCGCAATGGCCTTCGTGTACTTCTTTGAGTACTCGTCTGGTTTGGTTTGGTCCCAGGCATTTTTCCAAAGGACCGACAAACGTCCTCTTGTACAAGTCGTTGTCGATGATGTTGTACTTAGCTGCCTGCATTTAGAGCTTCCTTGCTTTTTTGTTGTCCGCTGGGAGTGTTCCCTCATGCAAGTAAGTTATAATAAGGTTGCGCCAGCCCATGTTAAGTTCACAGAGTGTACCTCTAGTTGATCTAATGACGAGTGGAGTAATGTGACGACATTCTCCTTTCCATTTATGCTTTTTGTTTTTGCTGCTAACTTGGCGAGGCCGTCTACCTTGGTGTTTTGAGCTCGAGGTATTTGATCGAGCCGACATTCGTCGAATTTTGGCAGTAGCTTTTGGATTTCTGTTTGGTACTTTTGTAGCCTATGCTCCTTGATCTGATAAGTCCCCGTTACTAGGTTGACAACATGTTGTGAATCGCACCGAAGGATAACTCGTCGTGCCTCATATTTGAGGGCCAGTTTGAGTCCTGCAATAACGGCCTCGTACTCGGCCTCATTGTTAGTCATATCTGGACATCGTATAAATTGGCAAATTACCTCGCCCGTTGGGACCACAAGTACGAGTCCCAATCCCGATCCCGACGCGTTAGAAGCGCCGTCAGTGTGTAAGACCCATAGGTCAGTTTGAAGGGAAACGGTACAGGAGGCTTCCTGTTCGACTTCAGGCATTATCTTGGCGCTGAAGTCAACGATGAAGTCGGCTAGCACTTGCGACTTTATCGCCGTTCGCGGCTGATACGTGATATCGTGATCGCTTAGTTTGATGACCCACTTGGCCAATATTCCTGATAGTTCGGGTTTATGTAAGCTACTTCTAAGGGGGAAGGTCGTGACGACCGATATGGGGTGGCACTGAAAGTAAGGTCTGAAAGTAAGGTCTGAGGTTTTGCTAATATAATATATTGGTGATTGCATACCTTTGTTTTCACGGACGAGTACTGCACTTACCGCTACCTGTGACACTGCCAAATATACTAAGAGGCGTTCGCCGATTTCGGCTTTGGCGAGTAGTGGAGGCGAGGACAAATACGCCTTCAGTTCTCTCAAGGCTTCCACGCATTCTGAGTTCCACTGGAGTCCATTGTCTTTTTTGAGGAAGTTGAAGAATTTGTGGAATCTGTCGGAAGATCGTGAGATGAATCTTGGTAGTGCGGCTATATGACCGGTCAACTTTTGCACTTGTTTCTTGCTGGTCAACAGTTCGGGCATTCCTTCGATAGCTTTGATCTGGTCGGGGTTGATTTTGATGCCTTTTTGTGACGCCAAGAAGATGAGGAACTTGCCTGAGGTTACGCCGAAGGCGCATTTCTTGGGATTCAGCTTCATGCCGTACCGTCTCAGTATATCGAAGGCTTCTCTCAGATGGTTGATATGATCTTCTTTCCTTTCGAATTTGACTAACATATCGTCTATGTATACTTCCATTGTTTTGCCGAGTTGTTCTTTGAACATCTTGGAGACCAGCCTTTGGTAAGTTGCTTTTGTGTTCTTTAATCCGAACAGAATGACTCGATAACAATTAGTCCCATGGTAATTTATGAAGGTCATTTTTTCCCGGTCCTCCTCTTCTATGAGGATTTGATTATATCCCGAATATGCGTCCAAGAAGCTTAGAAACTCGTGTCATGTCGTTGCATCGATGAGTTGGTTGATGTGCGGCAGCGGGTAAGAGTCATTTGGGCATGCTTTGTTTAGATTTGTGAAGTCAACACACATGTGCCACTTCCCGTTTTTCTTCTTTACCATGACTAAGTTGGCGACCCACTGGGGGTACTTGGATTCTCTGATGGATCCGCTGGCTAACAATTATTCTACTTCCTCGCGGACTACTTCGTTGATTGCGACATTGAACTTTCTTCTCATTTTCCGTACTGGTGGATAAAGAGGGTCCACGTTTAATTTGTGTGTGGCGATGTCCTTTGCGATACCTGACATATTTGCATGGGAGAAAGTGAATAGGTCTACATTGTTAGTTAAAAATTCATGGAATTTACGTGGTTCAGAGAGTTTATGGCCGATATATGATTTTTTGTTGGCGTTGTTTTCTATAGTTGGACGGGGTCGAGGTCTTTGACCGTTGACCCCGCGCCCTCCACGGTGTCGGGGTCTTTGATGATGTCGTTCTGGTTGTCGGGTTTTGTTCCCGACTTTGGTAATTGCTATGCTTCCGAGTTTGTCCCTTTCAACTGTTGATTGTACGTGCAATCTTGGGCGATGCGGTAGCACTCTTGTGATGTGCGTTGTTCACCTCTGGTGCTGAATATTCCCCAGGGGGTCGGGAACTTGATCACTTGATAAAGGGTGGATGGGATGGCCCTCATGCCATGTATCCAAGGCTGTCCTTGTAACGACCTGACCGGTCATTTTGCGTATTAGGACCCCGTTCCCCTAACTGAAACATTCCATAGCGACTTCTCGTGATTTATGACTTGCAGGGACGGGTGGTTCGGGATTTTGAAGTGTTTAGGGTGCTATAGGAGCACTTGGTTCCTTAAGGTTGGCCTTTTTGGCCAAGTTTGACTTCGGTCAACATTTTGAGCAAACGACCTCAGAATCGAGTTCCGACAGCTCCAGTAGCTTCGTATGATAATTTCGGACTTGGACATATGCCCGGAACAAGTTTTCGATGACCTGGGAGCATTTTGGCGCCCAATATGGAAATCAGGATTTCCTTAAGTTTAAAATTTGGCTTGGAACGTGATTTTATGCTATCGAGGTCCAAACGGAATTCCGAGATCGGAAATAGTCCCGTTATGTCATTTATGACTTGCTTGAAAAATTTGAAGTCATTCCGAGTAGTATAGGTCGGTCCGGCGCATCGTTATAGAAATCAAGAACTTGAAGTTCTTAAGTTGAATCAATTTGGTTTTGGGGTCAAATTTTGAGTTTTATTGTTGTTTTTCACGTTCCAAAAATTCGAGCGAGTCCGTGTCACAAATACAGACTTGCCAGTGCCTTTGGACGGGGTCTTGAGGGGCTCGAATGAGTTTTGGACCCCCGGGAGCTAAATTCAAGAAACCAGAAATTTCTCTATCTGGTTTCCTTCTGCGTGATCGCGGAAGGGGGGCCGCGTTTGCGAAGAAGGAGTTGGGCTGGGCGACTGAATTCTCTATGCGTTCGCGACGTCCTCTCCGCGTTCGCGATGGGTCGGGCCACTGACCTTCGCGATCGCACCCTCCTCTCCACGTTCGCAATGGTTTGGATCCTTGACCTTCGCGATCGCACCCCAGTCTCCGCGTTCGCATAGAGGTAGGACGGGAACATGCCCGTTTACTCTTCGCGTTCGCACCATATCCACCGCGTTCGCGGAGGTCTAGCCAGTTGGCCTTCGCGATCGCGAGCCCCTTTCCGCGTTCGCATAGAAGGGCCTCAGGGGCCCGGGCCATTTGGCCTTCGCGATCGCGGGCCCCCTTGTCATGATCGCGATGAAGGGGCAGCTGGGCAGTGCATTTTTATAGCGGGATTCAAGTCATTTTTCCCAACTTCTTCTTCTTCATTGGGGTGTCTTAGAGCCTTCAAGAGGGCCATTCAACCTAGTACTTGAGGTTTGTGAATTCTACCATGATCTTGGTTAAATACTTATATTACTAATTAAACTAACTATTAAATTAGGGAAAAATCAAGAATTTGGTAGTAAATTAGGGTTCTTGAGGGAAGTGGGTGAATTGCTCAATTTTGGTTATGAATTTAAGTAGAAATCACATGTTAATGATCCTTAGGATATGAGAGAGTGATTCCTTCGAGAATTTTCGGAATTCGAGCGTGCGGGCCTGAGGTTTAATTTTGGGAATCCTTCAAGAATGTTGAAATTGTTGAATAAATAGGATAATCTCACTTCTTTGAGCATGAATTGATGTAATTGTACCATATTTGGCTAGTTGCGGGTCCTCGGGTGTAGGGATTTGGAGTTTCGGGTGCATCCTTGGTCTGAGGGGTAGATTCGACACGAGGTGAGTCTCCTTTCTAACCTTGTAAAAGGGAATTGTCCCCCTAGGTGGTTTAAATTCTATGTGTACTTGTTTGGGGGCTACGCACGCACCAAGTGACGAGAGTCCGTACGTGGCGGCTATTATTGTTATGTCCGGGTAGTTAGGCGCACATCATGCTTTATATTTTCCTTGAAATGACCTATATGTTATGAACACCTGTTGTGCGTAGTAGTGTTTTCTCTAAGATTTTACGGCATTTGACTTGAATAGTATTCGTAACATCTATGGGATCGGGCCGTATGCCACGACGGATTTGAAAGGGTAATTGTACATATATGGGATCGGGTCGTACGCCACATCGGATATGAGAGGTATTTGTATATATATATGGGATCGGGTCGTACGCCACGGTGGATTTGTAGAGTGCTTGTAATATATATATATGGGAGGGGGCCGTACGCCACGACGGATTGAAAGATATTGGCTTGACAGATACTTGGAAAAACGGAAAGTGTACATTGTTGTTTAATTTCAGTAGCTACTTGGATTTCTGTACTTGTTATGTATTGTTGCTCACTGCCTTACCTGCCTACTGTATTTCATTAGATCCGGTCGTATGTTATATTATTGGACCTTAGTGAGTGTCAAGTCGACCGCTCGTCACTACTTCTTCGAGATTAGACGAGATACTCACTGGGTACATATTATTTATGTACTCATGCTGCACTTCTGTACTTAACTGTACAGGTTCTGAGGCTGGTGCATCTGGTTATCAGACCTGAGCTAGATATTGACCGTAGCGGACCTGACTTCATGGTGAGCTGCTTCTTCTGGCGATCCCCAGCAGCACCATGGAGTTTCATTTACTTTTGTTTCCCGTCTATTTATTCGGACAGTGGGATTGTATATTCTATCTTTTGGTTATCCTGTTAGTATGCCCGTGACACCCGTGACACTAGTTCCTGGCACACACGTAGTGGTTATTTTGGGATTTTAGGCTGTATATATACATATGCTCATATTTTGGCTCACGCTTCTTTATAGCAATTTTATCTACCACTGGGTTATTATCTTCCGATATCATGATTTAACTTGTTAAATTCGGTAACTGGGTGAATAATTCAATCAAATAAAAAGAAACACTTAGTGAAACTTATATTGGCTTGCCTAACCTCGTTGTTGGGCGCCATCACGACCTGGATTAGGGTTCTGGGTCGTGAAAGTCCTATGATGGAATTGTAAGTTGTATCTTGGTTCATGATATGGAACGTTGTCTCCAAATTGATGCCTCCGGCTAGGACGGGTAATGTTATTTCTCCCGAAGTTCGTTCGACTATATTGTTAAACCCTGTTAGTGTTATGCAACATGGTACTATGTTATCCTCGGGTCTCATTTTGGATAGAACTCGAGGGTGGATTATACATGCGCCACTTCCATCGTCAACCATTATTCTCCTTACGTCAGTGTCCAAAATTCGTAAGGTAATAACAAGAGCATCAATGTGAGGGAAAGTCAAACCTTGGGTATCCGACTTATCAAAGATGATACTGTATTCGTGGTCATCATACCGTTCGTGTGTCATTGATCGCTTTAGCTTGTGCGTGGTGGTGAATTTCACATGATTAATTATGGCCTCGTCGCCTCCGCCGATAATCATTTGGATGGTGTGGGTAGGGGCGGGAGGCTTTGAGGGCCCTTGGTGTTGTTCTCATCCTCTGCCAAAATTGGCTTTTCCACGGTCACTCATCAGTTCTTTTAGGTGTCCCTGGTTGAGCATGTTCACCTCTTTTTGTCGTAAAGCTATGCAGTCCTCTGTCTTGTGACTCGTTCCCGGTGGAACTCACAGAGGGCATTCGACCTTCTGGTGCTTGGGTCAGACTTCATCTTCTGCAGCCATTTCACCTTTGGGCCGAGCTTTTCCAGTGCGTACACTATTTCTGAAAAGGAGACACAAAAATTGTGAGTGGATAAGAGTGGGAGCATACCTTTGTCATTCCGTTGAGTCCCTGTGTTTAGCCTGGATGACCCTTTCATATGTCGATGAGATGGTGGAATTAACGTTCTGACATATGGCTGGTGCCTATCACGGTTGGGACGTGGGCCTGGGTGATCCCTTCGAATGTCATTATGGCGATCTCGTCTCGACTCTGTATGGACTGACATTAGCCGTTGGATTGGGCCATTGAGGTCGTTCTCATCTGCTCGGACCTCCGCGTAGTAGGCATTGTGGATTTCTTCTCAGGTAGTGGGAGGGTACTTCATGATCCTACTCAACAATTTTCTGGTCGCCCTCGACCCAGTTCTGTTCAGCCCATTTTGGAAGGCCGCCACGGCCATGCCTTCAGTTACATTTGGCAAGCTCATACTAATCCTGTTGAATCGGGCGAGGAAGTCCTTGAGTCCCTCGCCAGGCGGCTGTCTAACGGCGAATATGTCACTCACCCTGGCATCGACCTTTTTGGCTCCGGCGTGGGTGGTTACAAACTTATCGACCATTTCCTCGAACGTTGTTATGGATCGTGCTGGCAGCTGTGAGTACCATGTCAGTGCTCCCCCTATTAGGGTTTTGCCAAATTTCTTTAATAACACAGATGGTACTTTCTCCTTTGAGAGGTCGTTGCCTTTCACCTCCGTGATGTAATGGATTATGTGATCTTCAGGATCTGTCGTACCATCATATATTTTCAAGTATGGCGGCATTTTGAAGGTTTTGAGGATGGGATGTGGGGCCGCTTCTTTGCTGTATGGTTGCTCTACAAACCGGCCAACGTCCCGTTTGGGTAGGAGTTTTGGGACACCGGGTATCTTGTCGACCCTTTCCTGGTGCTCCTTCATCTGATCTCGTAGTGCCTTATTTTTATTTTCCATTTCCTCCATCTTCCTCAGTATGGTTGTGAGTGCGTTGTTACATGCATCAACTGTAGCGTTAGTGTTACCTGTCAGGTGGGGAGCGGTTTGCTCGTCGGTGATAATTGCCTCTGCTGGTGTGGCGTTCTGAGCCACTCCTTGAGTGGGCTTGTCGAGGAAGTCATTCAGTGTACTTGTCAACCATGCTTCTAGTAACGTTTTCACTGCTGGTGGCGTTTCCTCAACTGTGGATGTGGAAGCGTCTCTTTCTCGAACAACATTTATCCTTCCACGGGGAGGGGGTAAACCGCCTTGCCCGGGCGTGACGCTGGGTGTGGCGTTCAGCTCTCCTCCGTCGTTATCCTCATTAATGGTGTTCATGAGGTTAGCAGTAACGTCTGCTATGGATTTTAATCTTTCTTCTCCTCTTCCTGCCATTGTTAGTTTGTGCAGATGGAAAGAGATAACTGTGTGCGTGTATGTGTTGTTGTTTTCCTTTTAGATCTAACAGAAACTACAGATTTTAACTAGAAAATCCCTACATACGGCGCCAAGTTGTTTGACCAAAAATATGATAAATACTTGTATGAGAGGTTTAATAAGTAAAATGGAAGGTTAATCCTAGTTAAGCTTAATGACTGTCAGATCTGTGAATATGACAATGAATGAACGAGATAAAAGCGTTGTAGTATTAAATACCAGACAAAGATACTAATGATGATTGACAATGAATATGTGAGTGAATAGGTAAAATAAATACATGCAATGGCGATAAATGTAATAACAAAGGATAACTCGCCCAGAATGTCAAGGGATGAGAATCAACTATCTCTTTGTCAGCGATGTGAATGACGAGCTACGTGGATGGAATATTGTGTTCTTGGATCTTGTATATGAAAATGTGTCTTTTATCTTGGGAACCAATAGAAAAGACAAGAAGTGTTTATTCTTTCAATAGTCAATATTAAAAAGTGATCTTGAATATTCTTTGAAGAACCCTAAAAAATACAAGGGGAAGAATATTCTAATAGAATATTCCCTTTTTTCTAATCTAAAACTATACTACCATTACTATAGACTTCTAACGTTGACCTTGTTCGAATTAGAGCCTTCGTCCCTAACTTTTGGCCGACCCAAGCTTCGACCTCGGCCGGTGACATCGTTAAGTTTGATCCAAATTTTGACCAATACAGACGCGCCCACACCAAATCAGTCGTTACATAAAGTGACACATTTCATTGTTATGTAACGACGAATTTAGCGATACAATACAATAAAATTTAAATAACAATCAAAACAAACATTGTATTTAAAGTGACAATACAATATAATACCTAACAACCATCCAAACAAGCTGTAAAGAGAACTCGAATTGTGTTTAACTTCTCTGTGTACTCTTGAGCATGGATCTATAGCTAATTGGAAAGCCCGCTAATGTACACAAATAAGAATTTGAAGTTTAAATATCAAATCCAGCTGAAATATATTGAGGCCTATGTAATACGTGATCAAACCACCTCAAGTGATATTTTATTATTTTATTCTTTACATATGCGCTACTGGCCTTTCTGATGGATGTGATCACTTCCGATTTTATCAACTGTTTATTACGAGGATTCATTATGAAATGATAAGTTCTAATTTGTTATCAACCTGTCGCAACCTTCTCCTCATTTATTCAGGCTTTAAACGGACAATGTGAGCAAACTCATTATAGACAAACTTTATAAATAATTGTTTACGACTAAATATTAATAATGAACACATTGATTGATAAATAATAATTATTGATAGTTAATTTGGTATCACATATTAAACTATAGTAATGTGTTACTTGAATGATCGAGTTTAACTCGTTAACTGTTCATCCTCAATGTTTATATATAAGACATACTATTACATAATTAAGTACATATTACCTACTAACGTGAAAGAACTAGAGAAAGAAGTTACTCCTATAAGAAGTATTTGCATATATAAATTAATGACAAATATCTTCCATGTCTTTTGGTATAGGATAGGAGGAGTACAGTTTGGCCTTTTCAAGTCTTTGAGCACAAATTTGTGTTTAGTTTATGATTCATTTCTAGTGAAGATGTCAGTCAAATATCACGTCTCTAGATCTGGTTCTGGGACAGACAGGGCACTGATGTACACTCTTGATCTTGATGTATTGTCTTCAACTATTAGGTGTAGATCATGGAACAACAATTGTCCTAGCTAACCTGATAAGTTGTGTAGGTGTCATTTACACTACATTATACCTTAAAAGACCAAAAAAGATCAGCCTAGTGCACTAAGTTCCTGCTAGTGCGGGGTTCGGAGAAAGGCGGACCACAGAGGTCTATCGTACGCAAGCCTTTACCCTGCATATTTGCAAGATGGTATTTTCACGGCTCGAAAAGGGCAGCATGACGGCAACTTTATCAGTTACGCCAAGGCTCCCCTTCTATACTGTAAAAGACATCTTTAATAAAATAGAAGAAAGAGATAGATTCATCTCCCTCTTCTCGTAATAGTTCAGGACTCCGTTTCTCTCTTGACGCATGTTAACCTAGCGTGCGTATCCATGGGGAAGGGTACTCGGATTCCTACTCACAAGGTGATCGAAGCAAGGGAGATTAGTAAACAAATCTCAACACAGACAAAGAAGGGGGAAAATCAAGGAAATCATGAAATAATGGAGGTTAATGGCAGAAATCAAAACCTAAAAATGGCGACTAGTGAAGGTGAAAGTGAGCGCAATCGAGGTAAGGAAAAGACGAAGAATCGAGGTTTAACAACATGCATAGTCGAATTACCATCACAATTGAAAATTGATGAAGCAACTGCAGAAGACATCAATGGAATAGTAATGGGAGGAAGTAATGAAACAATGCAAAAATTGACAAAATAAGAAAATACCGTACGTGAATGAGAGGAAGGGATACAGGTACAAAGAAAATAGCGTATTGGGGTCCTAAAGGGTTTAGCAAGATTGGGATCATGATAGGTAATCCTCTAATGGCTGACAAGAACACTGAAAATAAGGTTGGGCTCAATTTTTCTAGACTCCTTATTGAGGTTGATGTTGATTTTTCCTTACCAGGACAAGGTATATTTTAGGAATGAAAAAGGTTCACTTGTAGAATAGAGAATTCAGTATGACTGGAAGCCTGTACTATACAAGCATTACCACAAATATGGTCATTCAGAGGAAGAATGTAGGAGGAAGAAGCAACTAATCCCCCCCAAAGCAACAAAATGTTTTGCAAGAAGTAAAAACAACTGCTACAAACAAAGGCCAGACAAACAACAATCAAAATTTAATAGAACCGGTAATTGAGAATGCAAGGTCAGGAGTTGAGAATGTGACATCAAAAAGTATAACTAAAAGAGGAAAGATGAACTTAGAAGGCTGGGTAACTCCCACAATACAAGGAAGTCACCTAAGGAGCAAGTACAATAGGCATCAACAGGGCACAACACTTACAGTGTTCTAAGAGAGGCCAGTACTAGCACACAACCACAGTATAACCAGGTATCACATGGGGGAGGCACTGTGCTGTCTCCAAGAGGAGACGTATATCATGTTAAGCTGGAATGTTAGGGGCTAAAATGCCTCTGTCAAACAAAAGAAGGTCATACTCCTTTGTACCAAGGAAAATATTGGTATGGTAAACTTGCTAGAGACTAAGGTTAAGGCAGGGAATATGAAGAAAGTAATAAATACTATGTTTGGAGGATGGAAATACCTCACGAATCTAGATCATTACTATAATGGTCGAGTTGTTATAGTATGAAGGCCTGACTACTATCAAGTCAGGTATATAAGTGGAACTTCCCACAACATTACGTGTTTAGTTACTGATGTTGTTCTTCAAAGGAGTTCTATATGAAAGGTGTGTATGCTTTTAATACTAACGAAGATAGGAAGAGTCTGTGGCAACATTTAGAAAGTACTAATGGAAGTATTAATATACCATGGCTGGTTACTGAGAATTTTAACTCAGTATTGCAAGTTGATGACATAATAAGAGGGCTCCCAGTTAATATGGGAGAAGTGGTGGATTTTCAAGCTTGTATTGATGCTTGTGAACTCATAGAGTTACCATATTGAGGGTATAGGTACCCATGGAATGACAATCATGGAAATAATAGAGTGTTCTTCAAAATTGATTGGGCATTTGTCAATAGAGAATGATTGGATAACATGCCAGCGGTTCAGGATGATTTTCTTGTAGAGGGAAACAATGATCATTGCCCACTTAAACTAAAAATGCTATTGTTACTCTAAAGGTAAATAGAGCCTTTAAATTCTTCAATGTATGGGCTTTACACCCCCAGTTTAAGGGGATTGTAATACAAGTGTGGCAATAACAAATAGAAGGCTGTAGTATGTTCCAAATAGTTAAAAAACTAATAATTCTAAAGAAGTCTTTTAAGAAGATCAACCAGAAATACTTGAATATTGTAGCAGAGGCTAAGGATGACGGGGCAACTTTAAGTCAAACTCAAAATAGACTGCATGCACATCCTTCAAGTGTGATATTACAAGAACATGAGAAGATCATGTACCCGAAATTTAGGAAATCTTCTTATCTTGCAGAAATATTTTTACAACAGAGATGTAAGGCAAGTTAGATCAAGCTAGAAGATGAAAATAATAGATACTTCTATTCAATTATGAAACACAAGAGATTACAAGAACCCAAACTGGGGCAGCACAAACAGACAATGCAAGCATAGAAAATGTTCTTGTAGACTATTATGAAGCAGTTCTAGGAAAGAGAGAAAGAAGAATAGCAAAAAAAAATTCAAAGCTTCTTGAAGAATGGATATATACTTTATTTTGAACTAAAGGTAGAACTGATCCAACCTTTCACAGCCAAGGAGGTGAAACAAGCTATGTTCAGCATTGATGTGAACAAAAGTTCAGGGCCAGATGAGTATGACAGTGGAATCTATATAGAAGCTTAGAGTATAATTGGTAAAAATATTACTGCAACTATATTGGAATTCTTGGAGAATGGTAGATTACTAAGACAAATCAATTCAACAGTAATATCACTAATTCCTAAAGTGCTAGTTTCAGAGTCAAGTTAGTTCCGGCCAATATCATGTTGCAATGTTCTATACAAATGCATCTTTAAGATGCTATGCATGAGACTAAAGAAAGCAGTATCAGTGCTAGTAGCAGAAAACCAGGCAGCTTTTGTAGAAGGTCGATAATTAATTCACAATGTCTAGACCTCATAAAGTCAGCGAAGCTAAGGTTTCGTATGTGTTATCCTTTCGATCGAGCGAGAACTTATAAGGAAGGCCTTCATTGCCCTTTGAAAAAAGTATAAAAAAAAAGAGCGCCAGGGAATAGAGAAAGTAGCAGAAGTGCTTCTAGATCTCATGGAATAAGGCAGAATTTCTAACAAAACTTTCCACCTCTTACTTTCATAGAAAACAGAATTTAGGAGATGAAATCCCGATTACATTACTGCAGGCCAAAATTTTATTTGAAAGAGCAAGCCAGAGAAACTTCCATCTTGAAAGTTATGTGGCATTTTTATCACATATCCACGATTTCTCTCTATTTGTAATCCAATACAAAAATCAATTGGTTCCGTTAAACTGGCTATATGTTGTGTATTATCAACGATTTCTACAAAAGGCGGCAAGATGATATCTTGAGCAGTTACATATCCAGGACCCTTGACACAAATAGATGCGTCAGAAGTTCCATATAGATTACTTCTTAATACAATTTCTTTCAAATTCATTAAAATTTCATGTACCGATTCTTGAATGCCCATTATGGTAGAATATTCATGTGGGACTTTCTCAGATTTTACACGTGTGATACATGTTCCTTCTATTTCTCCAAGTAACGCTCTTCGCATCGCAATGCCTATTGTGTCGGCTTGGCCTTTCATAAGTGGAGACAGAATAAAGCGTCCATAATAAAGGCGCTTACTGTCTGTTCTTGATTCAACACACTTCCACTGTAGTGTCCGAGTAGATACTGTTACTTTCTCTCNGTATGCCATGATTTATTGAGATATTACAATAAGAAGACCTCTCCTAGATGCCTCATGAAAATTGACCTTAGAAAAGCATATGATATGATCAATGGAAATTTACTGAGGAAACTTTGAAAGGTTTTGGATTTCTTGACTCTTTTACTAGTCTAGTGATGACTTGTATTACTACCACTCAGTTTTTTGTCAGAATTAATGGGGGGAGTCATGGCTATTTTGAAGGGAGGAGGGGACTTAGGCAAGGGGTTCCTATCTAACCCCTCCTATTTGTCCTAGTTATGGAATATCTCTCAAGGGTGCGAAGCAAAATGAGTGATCTTCCTGACTTCAGATATCACCCCATGTGCAAGAATACAAGGCTAACACATCTGGTATTAGCAGATGATCTCATGATATTCAACAAAGTCAATATGAAATTAGTTGCTAGAGTTATGAAGGCATTGCAACATTTTAGTGATATAACAGGTGTGGAAGCTAACTTGGATTAATCTAATATGTTTATAGCAGGTGTGGATGATATTACAATACAGAATATGCTTAACATATAAGGTTTCACTTCAAGAACCTTGCCTATAAGGTACTTAGGCCTTTCACTTACTTCAAGGAAGTGGAACAAGATGGATTGCAAACAACTAGTTGATAAGATTACATACAAAATCACTGCTTACACAAGGCAATTGTCATATGCTGGGAGATTATAAATTATCATGGCAGTTTTGTTTTCCATATAACTTCATATTACCTCAAAGTGTAGTAAAGAAAGTTGATAGGAAATGCAATGACTTCTTATGGGCTGCTACAGAGGACAAAATAAAAATTAATCTTGTTGCATGGGACATGATATGTATTCCAAAGGAAAATGGAGGTTTAAATATCAAAGGCTGCTGCAAATGGAACACTGTTGTTATTGGTAAGCTACTATGTCAATTACCTAGAAAGAAAGACATTTTATGGGTAAAATGGGTCAATAGTATCTAAATAAAGGACAAAGAGAGCGTAAGAGATCACACTCCAACAAGAGATTGTAGCTGGTATTGGAAGAAATAGAACTCCCTCAAAGTTCAAATGGCAGGATGGTATCAAAGATACAACTATCTATTGACCACATAATGAGAATATTCCATGTCCAGAAGCTATCAACATATGATGGGGCTTCTTCCTAAAGTAAGGGAAGCTAAGCTAATGCGGAACACAGTTATGCTTCCTAAACAGAGGTTCCTAGTGTGATTGGCATGTAAAAATAAATTTCTAACCAATGAGACATCACAGAGAATACTGACTCATGTGGATGATCAACAATGTTGTCTATTTGATCAGGCTCATATGGAGACACATGCACATCTCTTTGGTCAATGCAGGTGGATTACAGACTTAAGAGGAAGGCTGAGCAGCTGGCTGGGCATCAAGATTCATAACAGTGAAGCAAGCCAGATGATCAAGTGGATCAAACAGAGACGATGAAGCCAATTCCAAAAGGAAATATTTGTTGCAGTATAGGAAGCCATGTTATATTACACTTGGCAAGCAAAGAAATGAAAAATCTTTAGAAAAGTAAATGTAGACAGAGAGTATGTGTTTGCGCAGATAAAAAGTGAGATTAATGATAGATTGGGTACATTGGGTAGGAATAAAATAGCTAGGAAAAGTCCGCTGTTGATTCAGAAACTATGTAATTAAATGGGTTATTTTTGTTTGGAGATCTAGAGTCTGGAGCACTTACCTTAGAAGGTGGCAAAGACACTAGAGGCTCTTTAGAATGTAAATGTGCTTTAGTTGTTATGGTAATATTCACATTTATGACTAAAAATTAGAAGAAAAATATATATGAATATCATCAATTCCAACCTTCTTAGTAAATACATCACAAATATCATGCATTCTTATAAACTCAAACTTGATTAGGTGCATAATTGCCTGGACTTTATGCATTTGGGTTGGAGGAGACAAAGTGAAATGTGGTGGCATGAAGACTTCTACGGAATATATGTTTTCTTGGGATGGCAGAAAACTAAGGAAAATAAGAAAAAGGGAAAAATAATTAGTTCTTTGAGAAAATTTCTTTTGCTTAGTAAGTATTCAAGGGCAGTCAGACTTGTGATTACACTCTCAAACTTCAACGTAACTGTTGAGGTGTGAATAAAACTTCACATCGGTAGCTAAAAAGATTGTGAAGCTATATATGCGGTGTGTGGTTCTCGTAATGGTGTGAGACCTTTTGGAGGGAAAATGCGCGAGCTTAGCCCAAAATGGATAATATCATAACATGTAAGATTATTTTCGGGTTGATTTAGCCCAACAATTGGTATAAGAGTCTAGGATCAGCGGGACGAGTATGGCGATGGAAGAGTAATAGCGTGGGGGTCGGGTTACTTTTCTTTACGAGCTCACATACCAGAATAAGCTAGTTGATCTCGAAAAGTGACATGTGAATCATGGTAGTGGGCCACATGGAATTTAGTTCGAAGGACCATAATAATGTGGAGTCTCATAATGGATCATGGTAAATAGTTTCCATTTCAGTATATTCTATATCATCCTAGGGCATTTGAAGCAAGTTGCTAATGTTTTCCAAAACCTCTTGATGGAGTAAAAGTAATTTTAATGGAGCTTAGGAGACAATGAATTTGTTTCATCCGGGCAACACTTCAAGGAATTCGAAAGGTCATTAGGATAATGGTGTATTTATGAGCTTAACTAGATAACACATTTAGAATTTCCATTCGAAAGAACAATGCCAATTTTTGGGTCAGCGGAATATGAATACTAAACTTGCAATTGATGTATTATTCGGAATACCTCTAGGTACAAGACCATTATTTTTTGTGGATATACTATATTTCTATCCCCATCTCATTTTAACTGTAGTTTTCTATCTTTTCACGTCCATTGAGAAAACAATAAATATAAGGTATAATTTACTAAATTATCCATATGAAATGCTCTTTGTGTTTATCCGCAAAACGGTACGATTGAATTTATCACGTGATTTACAGACAAACGAATCGATTTGATCCCAAAATGATAAATAAATTAAATAAAATGCAATACTTAGTGTTGAAATCGAGCTAAGACAACAAACAACTTAAATCCGGGAGTCGGGCTTCCGAAGACAACAATAAGAATATCAATAGACTGAAAATAAAGTATTATTGAGTTTAAAACAATTTGTAGCATAAATTTGTCAGAAATTTCGTGTTTTACAAAGACTGTTGCAGTCACTATTTATAGCTACACTTAGGGAACAACGTCCTTGGATCAAGCTCTATAAAATAATAATTATGGGGGCCATTAATGAATGTGTAGCGATAGGCTATAAATGCTCGAATTCTCTATAACGGATTGTGTTTAATACAGAAGAATATTCTTCATTAAATATCGTGGGGTGGCAAATATTCGTTTGTTCTCGTCAATAGTATTCCCTTCAGGGTCTTCCCGGTGCCAACCAAAGTTGTCGTCCCTGGTATTGGTATCCACTTGCCTCCTTTCCGTCTGTCTCCGGTTCCACGTGTCGCTCTATTATTTGAGTACTTAATTTGAACCGATTTTACCTATACTGTAATGACCTGAGCGATCGTTTTACTTTCTAGAACCCATTTCCCCTAAATAAGACTTTCCATACATGCTTTTACTGTTTTATAACTTGCGGGGATGGTTAGTTCGGGATTTAGAAGGGTTCGGGTTGAAATCCAGACACTTGGTTCCTTAAGGTTGGCTTAAAATGCCAAGTTTGACTTTGTTCAATATTTTGAGTAAACAACGTCGGAATCAGGATTTGGCGGTTCCAGTAGGTTTGTATAATGATTTCGGACTTGGACATATGTTCAGATCAGGTTTTGGATGATCCGGGAGCGTTTCGACGCCTAATAGTGAAAGATGGTTCTTGAAAGTTTTAAAAGTTCTTTAATTTAGGTTTGGAGCGAGTTTTGGTAATATCGAGGTCCAAATGAAATTCTGATAGCGGGAATAGTTCTGTAATATCATTTAATTCTTGCACGCAAAATTTGGTGTGAGTCTAAGTACGCTTCGACGCATTGGAAGTAAATTGAAGAACTTGAAGTTCTTAAGTTTGAATCAATTGGTTTTAGGGTGCAATTCTTAGTTTTAATGTTGTTCCGAGAGTTCGAGCGAGTTTGTTTTATGATTCCAGATTTTTGGGTATGTTCAGGAAGGGCCCCGAGTGCCGATCAGACGAGGCTCAGACCATTTTGGGAGCTGAAGCAACAACTGAAGCACCCCAGATCTGTCAAAATCGCACCTGCGCTTGGCCAGCTGCAGGTGCGAGCCTGCAATTGCAGGCCAGGTCTCGCATATGCGGCCAAGCGAGGGCATCCAAAATTTTGCAGGTGCAACCTCTCCTCTGCAGAAGCGGTAAACCGCCTGCAGAAGCGACCTTGATCCGGCTTAGTGATTTCCGCAGAAGTGGACCCTACTTCGCAGGTGCAGCCCAATGCACCGCGGGTGCGAAAATCGCTAGGGCAGTGCACTTCATTTAATACGAGACTTAGGCATTTTTCTCCCATTCTTTACACACTTGGGTCATTCTAGAGCTTCAAAAGGGGGAGATTTCAACCTGACTATTGAGGGTAAGTAATTTCTACCTTAATGTGAGTTTAATACATAGATTATGGGTAGATTGCAACATGAAAATTGGTAGAAATCATGAGTTTAGAAGAAAAACCTAAGGGTTAATAAAAATGAGATTTTACCACGAAAATGATTATGAAACTTAATTAGAAAAAATCATATATTATGTTCTTAAGGTTG
This sequence comes from Nicotiana undulata, assembly GCA_005239495.1. Classification (NCBI taxonomy): domain Eukaryota; kingdom Viridiplantae; phylum Streptophyta; class Magnoliopsida; order Solanales; family Solanaceae; genus Nicotiana; species Nicotiana undulata. The sequence continues at coordinate 27,913 of ML249861.1, forward strand.
TGGGTAACAACTTTCTTAAAAAATTTCCGAAATCCGGGCATGTGGGCCCGGGGATGAATTTTAGGAATCTTGCAATTTGGGTGTGGTAATCACTTTAATAGTAAAAATATGAACTTTTGAGCATAGATTGATCGATATATGTAATGTTTGGCTAGTTCTAAGTCGTTTGGCATCAATTTCAGAGGTTTGAGCGCATTCTTGAATTGAGAAGTAGGCTTTGAGACGAGGTAAGTCTCTTTTCTAACCTTGTAAGAGGGAAATTACCTCATAGGTGAACGTAATTAATATGTGTTGTTGTTTGGGGGGGGGGGGGGGCTACGTACGCACGAAGTGACGAGAGTCCGTACATAGCTACTATTCATGTTTATGTCTGGGTAATAATAGGCTTACACCATGCCTTATTGATATTGTTATTGCTTTATGTTTATTGTTTGCCTTGAGAAGGGCGGAATGGAGTTTTCTTATTGAATATTCCAAAAGGAGTTGGAATTGAGGAAAATATCGGGGTCTTAAAAGTTTTCATTTGAATTTCGTATTTTGAAAAGAATGGGAGAGTACTATAATAACTTAAGAAATCTTTGTGTATCCGCGTCACATGTATGATTTGCGAGTGAGTAATTCCTTAAATTTATATTTGACCGCGTCGCATATATGATTCACGAGCGAGGAAATAGTTGCATCTATGGTTCGCGCATAGTTTATATTTATATTGGATCGGGCCGAACGTCCTCAGTGGTGATGTGTGTGATATTAGAACTAGAAGTTTCTTTCATAATTAGTGTAAATTTATTGTTTGTGTGATCATATGGTTTAAAGGAATAAATTTTTTTAAGTTCTTAAATATGGTGATTACTTGTTAGTTATTTCTTGTTCTAAGTTTTATTGTTGTATAACATGCTTAATTAGAATCTCATATTATCATGTTATTGGCACTAGTAGTGTCGAAGTCGATCCCTTGTCACTACTTCTTCGAGATTGACTAGATACTTACTGAGTACACATCATTTATGTACTCATGCTACTCTTATGTACTTAATTGTACAAGATCTGAGACAGGTGAATCTGGTTACCAGTCCGGTTCGCAGAGTTGATCCCCATCCCGGGACTTCATGGTGAGCTTCCCTTCGCGTCGTTTTGCAGCAACTGGAGTCTCTCTTATGTTTTATTTTTCTTTCTATTTCTTTTCAGACAGTATGGTAGTATTCTTTTGTATATTCTACTAGATGAACCACATACTTGGGACACCAGGTCTTGGCACACACACTAGTAGATTTATGATTTTTGGTTTTATTTACATGATTACAGTTTGTACTCATTGCTTCCGTTTAATCTTGTCACATTGGTAAATTTCTAAGTCTTTTCAACTAATGTAGAATTTCATCCACTTAGTAAATTAATCAAACGGTAAATCACTATTTTAATCAGTGTTGGATTTCCTAACACCGGTGTTGGGCGCCATCACGGCCTATAATGGAAATAGGGTCGTGACAACATGGTATCAGAGCACTAGGTTCACGTAGGTCTGATAACTAGGGATTTTAACCTACTATTTACTTTCTTTTGCTTAGGTTTTGGGGAAAAAATGCGTTAAGGTATTCCCAAAAACTAACTCAAGGTGCTTACTTGCAGGTTTTGGATCAAAATGAGGCAAAGAGGCCAAACAAACTTATAAAGGAGCCAATCTTGCACAAGCCATGAACTCAACAGAAGCGTTGACAACGCCACCTTAGCGCAACAATGTAGGACCTTCCGCTGAGGCGGAATACTGAGGGCGGACACGGTACTAGGTTCAGAGAGTTGGAATTTGGACTCAATTAGGAGAGCTGACAGCGTCAAAAGCGCGGCCGCCAAACCATTGGTGTGGTCGTGGCGGAAATTCTACTGAGAGAGGAAATGGAGGATCAGAGAGTTAGCAATTTTAAGTAAACCATGAAACGCGGTCAACGCTTATTTTGCGCGGCCACACTATTTCCTACCGTTGAAGCGATCAGAATTCCGCTGGGAGTGGAACAAAGGTTCAGAGAGGTTCCATGAAGTCTAATTTTGAATAAGAGCGGTCCACGCTCGTAATTGCGCGGCCGCGTGAGTCAATCTGCTGGGGCGCCTGTTTTTCCCCTGATAGCGGAACCTCCATAGGGGCATTTTTATGCAGTAATTTCAGCGGTGTATAAATAGTTCTTTTTCACATTTTTAGGTCATCTTACACATTAGTGAGCTCGTGAACAACAACCTTTTTCCCTTTTGAGTAATTTTAGAGTAACTTTAGCCTATAATCTTAGATTTTATCTTTGTATTTAATATTTATGGCTATTATTTCATCTACTCTCTTGAGAATTCTTCCTTGATTATGAGTATCTAAACCCATTTTCTAGGGTTGTGACCCAACCCTAGTGTGGGTATCTAATGTGTCTTTAATTTTAGGGTTTACTTGTTATTGGGTCAGTGATATTTAGCTTGTTTCATGCTTTATCTATTGAATTAGTGGTTGCAAATACTGATTCATGCCTTGTTGACTAGGGTTGTTCTTGAGAAAGATGACCCAAGTCTAGGTAAAATTGGCTAACAAGTAATTTGGTGAATTCAAGAGATTGATAGCCCCAATTAAAGGGCAAAACCAAGAGATAGCAATACCCGACTTGAGCCAATTTCACTTGCTTTATAGTAACACCCAATTAGGCTTGAGAAACCCAATTCGGTCAAAGTCAACCAACCTATCGAGAGGTATAGGCTGAGTAATTGAGTGTGAGGTTATATCACAATCCCAGAACCAACAAGTTTATCCTAAATTTCAGATCCCGTTAGATAGTCGCCTAGGTGTAAGTCGCTTCCCTAGTGTCCTTTACCAATTGAGAAAACCTACACAAAAATATTGTAGTTAGCTTGTTCTTAGTAATCTCTAGAAATATAACTAGTATAGAATCAAAACCTATCTATGATTACAAGAGTCATTAAGAACAAGATACATAGCTAAGTCGGATAGGAACCCAACTCCAATCTTCTAACTCCCTGCGGATTTCGATCCCGATCCTATCGGGTAAAAGCTACATCGACCCCTCCTTGTCATTCTACAGTGGTGTAGGTAGGACCTGATCACTCTTTGGCATCGTTGTTGGGGAGTTAAACTATTTTGGCTATCTATCTGATTAGTTGTGTATGTTGTTTTTCTTTCCTTTTATTTTACTAATTTGTGTGTTTAATCGCTTTAGGTATAATGGCTGATCTTCTCGGTAATGTTGTACCGAGGGAGGAGGTAGAAGATAATGGAGATGATGAGGTGCATCTAGTATCTCAATCTAACAGAAGAGGCCGCCAGGCCAATGGAAATATTCCAAACCCTCCCCCGCCTCCTCCGAGAGCCGTTCCTCGGGTGCTTCCAAATGAAGGATATGCTAGTGCTATTGTCCCACCCCGAATTCGGGAGGGAAATTTCCAAATTAAAAACATCATGTTGGCTTTATTGGAGCAGCGATGATATTTCACAGGTGCTCCCCATCATAATGCTTATAAACATCTTAAGGGATTCGTGGATACCTGTTGGGGTAGCAAGCAGACAAACGTGTCGGAGGATGTTTTGAGGCTCAGACTGTTCCCTTTTTCTCTTAGAGGGAAAGCATTGTATTGTCTTGAACGACTCCCCAACCATTCCATCACTACGTAGGATGAGTTGGCAGACAAGTTTATTACCAAGTTTTTTTTACCCGGACATATGGCAACTTTAAGGGATAAAATCTTAGTATTCAAATAGGAACCAAACGAGCCCCTTCATGAGATTTTGGAGAGATACAGAACGATGGTCAAGGAATGCCCAATAATGACATGACGAAAGCTATGATCCAACAAACATTTTACCGAGGCATAAACATGACCAATCAATGTGTGGTAAACCAGTTAGCTGGGGGAAATTTTATGAAGTTGTCTTATGATGAGGCCTGTGACATTCTTGATGAAATGGCCGATACTTCGTTAGCATGGCAAAGTCGGGCAAATGTGTCTCAAAGTAACCCGAGTTTGATAAATCTTCATAAATAACTCCAAGACCATGGACAAGCCATTGCTGAGCTAACAACAACTATGAACCAACTTGCCAAAGCACAACTTCAGCAAATTCTAGGACCAAAACAAGTACATGCAATGGAAGGGGTCAATCTAATGGTCAACATGTGAAGACGACGTGGCCAACAAATGCAGAACAATGATGATCAAAGGTGTGAGTGGTTACAACAATGATGATTCCTATGATGACCAGAATGAGGATGTGATGTATGCAAACAACTTTCAAGTACAATAGAGCAATGCTCCAAACCAAAAATGGAGATCTCAAGGGAATAATTAGAATTGGAACAATCAAGGGCAAGGAAACTGGAACAACAATAACAACTCTAACAACTGGGGGAACAACAATCAGAATTGGGGAGGCAACAACAATTGGAATGGGAATAATAATAGCAATTGGGGTGGAAACGGTAATCGGGGGTCAGGCTTTCAAAGGCCCCCGATGTATCAACAACCCAACAATCCACCTCCTTATCAATCACAAGGTCAAAGTTCATCAAGCAATGATATGGGGCGGATAGAGAATATGTTTAAATAGATGATGGAGAGGAATGCAAATTTTGATGCTCAAATTGCCTCCCACACTACCTCCATCCGAAATCTTGAGGTCCAAATGGGGCAAATCTCGCAAGCTTTGAACACTCGCCCTAAGAGGGCACTACCTAGTTACATGGTAGTAAACCTAAAGGGTGGGAGCAACAACAATAGCGGATATGCAATGGTGGTGACCATAAGGAGTGGTCGAGGTGGTGAAGCAAGTACCTCCAAGCAAAAAAGGGTTGTGTGTGATGATGATGCAATGCAATATGATGATGTTCCTATAGTGGTTGAGCAAGTGATTCAAGGACAAGTGGATGGTGAAGTGAGGATATACATAAATGACAATGAGGAGGAGACGCAAAATGACGTGAACCCGTCTAGGGAACACGTAATTGACATACCGGAGCCGGTAGTGCCAAAATCCAAGAATCCATTGCCTTGGCCTCCTCCACCTTATCCTCAAAGATTGTCAAAGAAGAAAAGTGAAAATCAATTCAAGAAGTTCATAGAAATGATGAAGAGCTTGTCTATCAACGTGCCATTAGTAGAAGCTCTTGAGCAAATGCCGGGTTACACCAAGTTTATGAAAGATTTGGTGACAAAGAAGCGATCCATGGAGTGCGAGGCCATAAAAATGACCCACCAAGTTAGTACAATTGTGCACTAGATGGCACCCAAACTAGAAGACCTTGGCACATTCACTATCCCTTATACCATCGGAAATGCGGACTTTTCAAAGGCATTATGTGATTTGGGTTCTAGCATCAATTTGATGCCTTACTCTATTTTCAAAACTTTGGGAATTGGCCAACCGATAGAAACTTCGATGAGACTTCAAATGGCAGATAGAACAAGGAAGCAAACTTTGGGTATTATTGATGATTTTCTTGTAGGGGTCAACAAATTTATCTTGCCTGCTGACTTTGTGATATTAGATTGTGAAGTCGAATATGAGGTGTCGATTATCTTGGGAAGACCTTTCCTAGAAACAGGGAAGGCTTTGATAGATGTGGAGGTCGGTGAGCTCACCTTCCGGGTGGGAGATGAAAAGGTTGTCTTCCATATGTGCAGATCAATACGACAGACGAATAGTACGGAGGTATGCTCTTTTGTGGATCTAGTGATCGAAGTGATAATTGATGATACAAGTGCAATGATCAACGAGGAAGATCCCATGGAAGCGGTCTTATTGAACCATGAGGATGATGTAACAGATGGTTTGGTTAAGTGTACTAATGAATTGCAAGGTATGGGTTCCTATTCTTATGGACCCCGTAAGCTCTCTTTGGATTTGGAAAATTGGAAGACTCTACCGACAAAGCCCTCGATCGAGGAGCCACCAACCTTGGAGTTGAAGCCTCTCCCGTCACACCTCATGTATGAATTCTTGGGCCCTGCTTCTACATTACTTGTTATACTTTCTGCGTGCTTAACCCAAGTACAGGTAAATTCCACTCTTGAAGTGCTCCAAAGGAGAAAGAAAGCAATTGGATGGACCTTAGCTGATATTCGGGGCATAAGACCCACCTTTTGCATGCATAAAATTATTCTTAAAGATGATGCAAAACCGTCCGTGGAACATCAACGGAGGTTGAACGGGGCAATTCAAGAGGTGGTAAAAAATGAGATCATCAAATGGCTTAATGCTTGGGTTATCTATCCAATCTCTGACAGTGCATGGACTTCACCGGTGCAATGTGTTCTGAAAAAGGGGGGTATGACCGTGGAGACAAATGAAAAGAATGAGTTGATCCTTACTCGGACCGTGACTCGATGGAGGGTATGTATGGACTACAGGAAGTTGAAAAAGGTGACCCGAAATGATCACTTTCCATTGCCATTTTTGGACCAGATGCTGGACAGACTTGCTAGGCGGGCCTTCTATTATTTCTTGGATGGGTACTCAGGTTACAATCAGATTCTTATAGCCCCATAAGATCAAGATAAAACTACCTTCACTTGCCCGTACGGGACCTTTGCATTTTCTAGGATGCCGTTCGGATTGTGCGATGCACCCGCTACATATCAGCGGTGCATGATGGCTATATTTACGGATATGGTGGAGGACTTCCTTGAAGTCTTTATGGATGATTTTAGTGTGGTTGGAGACTCATTTGAAGAACGTTTAAATCTTGATAAGGTTCTAGCCCGATGTGAAGAGACGAATCTTTTATTGAATTTGTAAAAATACCACTTTATGGTCGATGAAGGAATTGTCCTCGGCCATAACATCTCAATAGATGGCATTGAAGTGGACAAGGCTAAGATAGAAGTGATCTCAAAGTTGCCTCCTCCGACTTCCGTCAAGGGAGTTAGAAGTTTCCTTGGGCATGCAGGTTTCTACCAGAGGTTCATTAAAGACTTTTCCAAAGTGGTGAATCCCCTATGCAAGCTATTAGAGAAGGATGCAAAATTTGATTTCAATGAAGAGTGCATGGGTATTTGAGTTGTTGAAGTATAACTTAACAAGCACTCCAATCATTACCGCACCAAATTGGAGCTCTCCCTTTGAGCTTATGTGCGGCTCAAGTAATGTTACCGTAGGATCGGTCTTGGGGGCAACGGGTGAATAAAATATTTCATCTGTTGTACTATGCAAGAAAAATTACAAACAATGACCAAGTTTATACAGTGACGGAGAATGAATTATTGGCAATTGTGTTTGCAATGGAGAAATATAGGCCTTATCTCATGGGCGCCAAAGTGATTGTTCACACTGATTACGCGACGCTCTGCTATTTGATGACAAAGAAGGACTCCAAAGCTAGACTGATGAGATGGGTATTGTTGCTTCAAGAATTTGACCTTGAGATCGTTGATAGGAAAGGAAGTGAAAATCAGGTCACAGATCATTTGTTCTGGCTAGAAGAGCAAGGTAGGCCAAGAGACGGTATTGAAATTAATGATGCTTTCCCGGATGAGAAACTCATCTCGGTTTCTATGAATGATATTCCTTGGTTTGCGGATATTGCCAATTTCATTATTGCCGGCATTGTCCCGTGTGAGCTCTCTTCTAACCAAAGGAAGAAGCTCAAACAAGACAGTTTGGACTATTATTGGGATGAGCCCTACTTGTTTAAAATTTCCAATGATGGAGTGATTCGCCGGTGTGTCCAAGAGGAGGAGAAAATTAGCATACTTGATTATTGTCATTCCTCTCCCTACGGTGGTCATCACGGTGGGGCAAGGACAACTTCCAAAAGTTCTGAGCTGTGGTTTTTATTGGCCAACCTTGTATAGGGATGCGAGTGAGCTTGTGAAGAGATGTGGTGAGTGTCAGAGAGCGGGAGGAATATCAAAGAAGGATGAAATGGCCCTCACAACCATTCTTGAAGTTGACATATTTGATGTGTGGGGCATAGACTTCATGTGCCTTTTTTTAGTTGGTGTGGCAATACTTACATTCTTGTGGCGGTTGATTATGTTCTAAAGTGGGTCGAGGACGTGGCTTTGCCCAACAATGAAGCCCGTAGTGTAGTTGATTTTATCAAGAAGAACATTTTCACACGGTTTGGGACGCCAGATTCACCCTTTTGGTTGCCTCTTCAATAGTATTAATAAGAAAAAAAATTATATTATCATTTTTTTCACCCTATAAGAAATAAAACCCTACCCACCCTGTAATTTATTTACCTACGTCATTTGGATCCATAATGATACTAACATATTGAACTCAATAGGAAAACTCACTTATCTACACCAAAGTGGAAGGGCCAGTATAGAAGCTAGAAGTAGCTAGCCTATAGTAGTCGGCCTAACCAAAGCCTTCCTGTTATACCATAGAGTAACCGCTTGTAATTGTCATGCTCAAACTGGGAAGCTACCTCTCGGGCAATTATAAGTCATAGGGGGTCACATTTCTGTAATATGACATTTGATACTTTGCTTGCTAAATATGGTGTCAATCACAAGGTCTCTACTCCTTACCATCCCCAAGCTAGTGGGTAAGCGGAGGTTTCAAATAGGGAAATAAAGAGCATCTTGTCCAAAACTGTTAATGCCAATAGAACAGATTGGTCAAGGAAGCTAGATGATGCGCTATGGGCTTATAGGACTGCATTTAAGACTCCGATCGATATGTCTCCGTACCGGTTGGTGTATGGTAAAGCGTGTCACTTATCGTTGAGGTGGAACACAAAGCATTATGGGCCTTGAAGAGGTTAAATCTTGAGTGGGACATTGCAACAAATCTTTGGGTTGAACATCTCAACGAGCTTGACGAATTTCAGTTTCATGCTTATTCAAGCTCATCATTGTACAAGGAGAAGATGCAATACTTGCATGATAAATATGCCAAGAAAAAGCAATTCAAAGATGGTGATTTGGTCTTTCTCTTCAACTCCCAGTTGCATCTCTTTCCGAGGAAGCTAAAATCCAAATGGAGTGGTCCCTTTGAGGTAGTGCATGTAACACCCTTTGGTACCCTTGACTTAAAGAACAAAAATGGTAAAAAATCTTCTAGGTGAATGGGCATCGTGTGAAGCATTACTTGGAAAATTTTGAGGATAGACACATGGTGGCTTTGATAAAGTTCAATTAATGATAGTACGCGTCGTGTCACGACGTTAAATCAAGCGCTTCTTGGGAGGCAACCCAAGTGATTTTTCTTTCTTTTGCATTTTTTCTTCTTAGATTAGGTTCTTTTAAACTGACTGGTTGCGAGATTTGTGTAGGAATTATTTGATGCAGTGCAGAACAAATACTAGAGGGAATTTCCTAAGTTAGCAATGGAATGCTGACAACACTCAAAATTCCGCTGTCAGAGGTGGCCTTTACGGGGGGGGGGGGGGGGGGGGGGCAAAAATTGGAAGCAGGCGCAGACTTGTTGAGCCAAATATGTTACTTCTCTGAAGTTTGTTCCGCGTCCACGTTCAAAATTCCGCTGACAGCACCCACAATTCAGCGATCGCGACAATTTTTCCGCTGTCAGCGGTGGAGCTACATCTTCAGATCTTCATCTTATGCAAAGCGCGGTCAATGGTGAAATTCCGCTTCCGCGCCAGGTGAGGCGGTGTGGGGCCTAGGGTTTAGGTATAAATAGAGAGGCCCTCATAATTTTACACTTTTTGCACTCTACCATTTCACAACCCCCCCTCCCCCCCTTTTACTGTTCATCATACTCCTCCTGTGCATCTAAACTCCTTCTCATCTAACAAGTTTACTTACTACATCAAATCTAGCTACTGGTATGTTCAATCTCTTAGTTATAATTGTATATTCTTCCTCTTTTGTTTACTTATTTTTAGTTTTTTTTCTTTCTAGTTAGGGATATTATAGACCTAAATCATAAGCATGCTTAACCAAGTGATAAAAATGAATAGGTCATGATTTTTTTATGCCTAATGGGGTTTTGGGTGATTAATTTTGCTTGATAATTGCCAAATTCTTTGAGAGATATAAACCCTAGTTCATGAAATTTGAGTCAGTACACGTTCTTTCCAAATTCCGCGGTCAACGAATTGCTGCTTTGAAAAAAAATTAAATTTATAACTTTACGTGGCCGCGGTGGAATTTTAACTGTCAGCGGTAAACTTTTCGCGGCCGCGGTTTTTTTTCCCGTGGAAAGCGGAAGATAAGTTCAGAGAAGTGTTATAACGACTTCGCCATCCGCGTTCGTTTTTCCGCTGTCAGTGGTGAAATTTACGCGGTCGCGCCCAATTTTCCGTGGTCAGCGGTGAGTATATTAAGAGAATGAGTAGTCTGATCCCAACATTCCACGGCCGCGCCCGTTTTTCGCTTTCAGCGGTGGTCTGTCCGCTACATCGGTTCTTTTTCACTGACAGCGGTCCTGTTGTTTTAACTTCTGCAACCTATATCTGTTACATCTAATGCTTCATTGATTACCAAATGCTAATGAGCTTTCATTGATTATGTTTGCAGACAATGGTTCGATCTAGAGGTGGTCAAGATAAACAGCCCGGAAGGGGAGAGTCCTCTCGAGGACGGGGAAAGGGCAAACAACCAGCAACACCCCTAGCCCCGAGAAGGATAATTGGCAACAATAAAACTCTCTGGAGGCCCACTCTAGACCCCTTCGAGTCTGGAGAGTATGTTCCCTCTCGAAAAATTCGGAAGGGGAAACTGGCCCAGCTCAAGAGGAGGCACAGTCCCAACCTCGGCGTCTTGTAAATGAGTCCAGTTCTGTATCCGGCTCTTGGGATAACTTGGGACTAAGTGATTCTCTACCTCCTCCGATGTAACGACCCGACCGACCATTTTGCATTATCGGACCCCGTTCCCCTAAATGAAACTTCCCATAGCGGCTTATTGTGATTTATGACTTGCGGGGATGGGTAGTTCGGGATTCAGAAATGTTTAGAGTGGTATAGGAACACTTAGTTCCTTAAGGTTTGCCTTTTTGTCCAAGTTTGACTTCGATCAATATTTTTAGTAAACGACCTCGAAATTGATGATTTCGTATTGGGGCGCATGTTCCTAATGGGTTTTGGATGACCCGAAAGCGTTTCGGCGCCCAATATCGAAATAAGTTTGAAATTTGGTTTGGAACGTATTTTTGTGTTATCGAGGTCCGAACGGAATTTTGAGACCGGGAATAGTTAGGTTATGTCATTTATGATTTGCTTGCAAAATTTGGTGTCATTCCAAGTAGTATAGGTCGGTTCGGCGCATCGATATCGAATTCAAGAACTTGAAGTTCTTAAGTTTGACCTTTAGGGGTTTTGAGTTTTAGCGTTGTTTTGGGTATTCTGAAGGCTCGAGCGAGTTCACATTATGATTTGGGACTCGTTGGTAGATTTGGACAGGGGCTCGGGTGGGCCCAGGTGCCTCTCGGGCACCATACGAGGCTAAAAACCAGCTGAAGCAATTCCCAGTCACAGGTGCGGGATCGCTCCTGCGGTCTCCAGGCCTCGCAGGTGCGGCCTCAGGGGGCTGCCCAATTCTCGTAGGTGCGGACAATATTTCACAGGAGCGGAGCCGCAGGTGCGAGCTCCTCTCCGCAGGTGCGAGCCCAGGACCTCGTGTCCACTTCCGCAGGTGCGAGACTCTTCTCGCAGGTGCGAGACCGCAGGAGCGGTCCTTGAGCCGCACATGCGAATTCCCTGTAGGCAGTGAGGTTCTTTAAACACGGGACTTAATCACTTTTCACCTCATTTCTTCCACCATTGTCGACCTAGAGAGCTTGGGAAAGAGCCAAATCCACCTAGGTACTAAGAGGTAAGTAAATGCTACCCTAGTATTAGTTTAATACATGAATTCTTAGCTAAATTAACTACCTAATAAGTGAAAATCAAGGAATTGGTTAGTAACCTAGGACTTTCAAGAATTTAGGGAATTACCCGTCAATTAGCCATGAAATCAATAGGTTATGGGTATGTGTTTCCTTCGAGAATTTTTGGAATCCGAGTGTGCGGGCCCAGGGGTAAATATTGGGATTTCTTCAAGAATGATGAGATGACTATGTAAGTAAGAGAATTCCATTCTTTGAGTCTAATTTGATATATTTACGTAACATTTGATTGGTTTCGAGTCCTTGGGAGACAAGTTCGGAGTTTCGGGCGCATTCTTGACCCGGGGAGTAGGTTCGACACGAGGTGAGTCTCCTTTATAACCTTTTAAGAGGAAATTGTCCCCATAGATGATCTAAATACTATGAGTTAATGTTTGTGGGGGCTACGCACGTACCAAGTGACGAGGGTCCGTACGTAGCGACTATTATTGTTATGTCCGGGTAGTTAGGCCCGCATCATGCCTTGTGTTTTTCCTAGAAATGAATTATATGCTTCTTGAATTCATGATTACATGTAGCTTTGTTACCCTGAGATTTATGGAATTTGATAATTTAAAGGAGTTGTTCACTGGAAAGTAATTTATGAAGAATATTGTGTGTGCATGTGATCGCTTCGCAATTTACATTCCGCGAGCGGAGTGTTATTTTCCCCAATCTCATGGGAGCGGGCCCTACGCCACAACGAGATTGAAAGTTGAAATTATGGTTTGGGTCGTTCAACCCTCGGCAGTGCACATATATGATCATTTTATGGCTCAGGCCGGTTGTCCTTATCCCGTATGCGCATGATAAATTGTTAATGACTTCATGGATATTGATTTGATAGATATTTGGGGGAAAATGAAGTAGTAATTGTTTATTTAATTCCAGTATTTATTTGGATTTCAGTGCCTTTAATGTTTGTTGCTTTACTACCTTCATATGCCTACGATTTTTATCATATTCTGTTAAATTACATTGTTAGACCTTACTGAGTATCAAGTCGACCTCTCGTCACTACTTCTTCGATATTAGACGGGATACTCACTTGGTACATATTTATTTATGTACTCATGCTACGCTTATGTACTTAATTGTACAGGTTCTGAGGCTGGTGCATCTGGTTACCAGACCGGAGCTCGGTTTTGAGTATAGACTGGACATTGACTTCACGGTGATCTGCTTCTCCTGGGGATCCTCGGCAGCACCATGGAGTTTCTTTTATTTATTTCCTGTCTATTTCTTTCAGACAGTGGGATTGTATATTATATCTTTTGTATATTCAGTTAGTATGCTCGTAGTACTTGTGACACTAGTTCCCTGTACACACATGGTAGTTATTATGGATTACGGGTCTGTATATATATTGACTCACGCCTCCTTCCGACTGCTTTTGGTTAAAAACTGGTTAATTTTATTTTTCAGTTAATGTTTTGAACTTTAAAACTTGGCACGTGTTGGGATATTTAATCAAATATGTAAGAATTCTTAGGAAGTTACGTGTTGGCTTGCCTGACCTCGGTGTTGGGCGCCATCACGACCTGAGTTAGGATTTTGGGTCGTGACAGCATGGTATCAGAACTCTAGGTTCACGTAGGTCTCACGAGTCACGGGCAGACCCAGAAGAGTCTTGCGGATCGGTACAGAGACGTCTGTACTTATCTTCAGGAGGCTATATGGTGTTAGGAAACCTCTCTTTATTCATATTCTATCGTGCAGTCGATGGTTTACTAAAACTCATTCTTCTATTCTCTCACAGATGGTGAGGACGCGCGCATCCGATATTCTAGACCCGGGAGATGCCGCTACCCCCACCGTCCGAGGCCGTGGTAGAGGCCGGGGGAGGGCACTGGCCCGAGGTAGGGGACGAGGGTGTCCCAGAGCTATTCCAGTTGCACCACCACCAGAGGATCCTATCATAGAGGAGCATTACGAGGTGACCCCAGCGGATCCTGCTCCAGTGGAATTCATGACGGTGCCATGCTTCCAGGAGGTCATGGGACGTATGATGCGGTTTATGGACACTATGTCCCAGGATGGTTTATTTCCAGCAGATCCGGCGACTTCTCAGGCGGGAGGGGGAGTCCAGACCCTACTGCCCAGGCTGCAGGTCAGACAACAACATTACATCACACCCCGGGTACACTGCCCGTGGGTGGGGTCCAGCCTGTAGCAGCAACACCTGAGCCTAGACCAGCTGTGGATGGCGATTCACAGAAGTTGTTGGATAGATGGACTCGACTGCACCCTCCAGTCTTCGGGGGTGAGCGAGGCGAGGATGCCCAAGATTTCATTGACAGGTGCACAACATGAGGATATTAGAGTCCCATGGAGTGGACTTCACTACCTTCCAGTTAGAGGGCAGAGCTCGCAGATGGTGGCAGTCTCATATTCTCAGTAGGCCATCAGATTCTCCTCCTATCACTTGGGGCCAGTTCACGCAACTATTTCTAGACATGTATATTCCACCCTCTGAGAGGGTAGAGCTGCGGTATCAGTTTGAGCAGCTGGAGCAGGGACAAATGTCAGTTTTAGATTATGAGGCTAGATTTTCGGAGTTGTCTCGCCATGCACTCATGATACTACCTACTGATGCCAAGAGAGTGCAGAGATTTGTGGCTGGGTTGCATCCAGGTATTAGGGCCACCATGGCCCGAGAGGTGGAGATGGGTACTCCTTATCAGCTCGTGGTGGAGATTGCCCGCAAGATCGAGGAGTATCGGTCGAGGAGCAGGGAGCAGGGGCAGCAAGACAAGACGGCTAGATTCTCCGGAGATTTGAGAGGTGACCCAGCTAGGGGCAGAGGTCAGTTTGGTGGTGGTCATCCCAGCCGACCTTCATATTCAGCACGTCCACCACCTCCTCGAGGTATCCCGGCGAGGCCTCATTTCAGCGCCATACCAGAGCGTTCCTATCTCCCTCCAGCCATTCAGAGTTTGCCTAATGGGTATTCTAGTCATCGGGGATCCTCCAGTCTCTACTTCAGTGCTATGCCAGAGGGTTCACATCGCTCTCCATCCATTCAGGGTTCGTCTCCAGGGCAGCAGGCTATGGTACTTGGAGGTTGTTATGAGTGTGGGGATCCAGGTCATATGAAGAGGTTTTGTCCCAGTCTTCGGGGCAAGGCAGTGCAACAGGGTTATCAACCTATGGGTCCAGCACCAGCAGTCCGGCCACCTAGAGGTGGAGGACAGGTCCGCATGGGTCGTCCTAGAGGTGGAGGTCAGCCAGGGGGAGGTCAGTCAGCTCCTGTTCACTCTAGCAAAGCTCAGTCTTCCGGTGCTCCAGCTAGATTCTATGCTATTCCGGCCAGATCAGATGTAGTAGCCTCAGACGCCGTGATCACATGTATTATTTCAGTATGTGGTAGAGAGGCCTCAATGTTATTTGATCCAGGATCCACCTATTCATATGTTTCAGCCTTATTTGCTCATTTTTTGGATGTTCCTCGTGAGTACTTGGGTTCTCCTATATATGTATCCACTCTTGTGGGCGATTCTGTGGTGGTAGACCTGGTTTATCGGTCCTGTGTGGTTACATTCTTGGATTCGAGACCAGAGCGGACCTTTTATTGCTGGACATGGTTGATTTTGAGGTTATTTTAGGCATGGATTGGCTATCTCATTATCATGTCGTGCTAGATTGCCATGCCAAGACAGTTACTTTATTCATGCCTGAGTCCCCTAGGCTGGAGTGGAGAGGTTCCTCAGTTAGTGCATTCGGCCGGGTTATTTCCTTCCTGAAGGCTCGACACATGGTCGAGAAGGGTTGTCTGGCCTATATTGTTTATGTGCGGGACACCACCATCGAGTCTCCGACGATTGATTCAGTGCCAGTTGTTCGAGAGTTTGATGATATATTTCCTTCAGACCTTCCGGGCATGCCTCTGGATCGTGATATTGATTTCTGCATTGATGTAGCTCCAGGCACCCAACCTATTTCCATTCCCTCGTACCGTATAGCTCCTAAAGAGTTGAAAGAGTTGAAGGATCAACTTGAGGAGTTGTTGGCTAAGGGGTTCATCAGACCGAGTGTATCGCCTTGGGTTGCTCCAGTTCTATTCGTGAAGAAGAAGGATGGATCTATGCGGATGTGTATTGATTACCGCCAGTTGAACAAGGTCACCATTAAGAATAAGTATCCTTTGTTGCGCATCGATGATTTGTTTGACCAGTTGCAGGGTGCTCGGGTGTTTTCTAAGATTGATTTGAGATCGGGATATCATCAGCTGAAGATTCGGGCCTCAGATATTCCGAAGACTGCTTTTCGTACGAGATATGGCCACTATGAGTTCCTGGTGATGTCCTTTGGCTTGACTAATGCCCCAGAAACATTCATGGACTTGATGAATAGGTTGTTCCGGCCGTATATTGATTCCTTTGTCATTGTATTCATTGATGACATCTTGATTTACTCACGTAGCCTGGGTGAGCACGAGTAACATTTGAGAGTTGTGCTCCAGACCTTACGGGAACAGAAGCTATATGCTATGTTCTCCAAATGTGAATTCTGGTTTGATTCCATGGTATTTTTGGGGCATGTGGTATCCGTAGAGGGTATCAAGGTTGATCCCCAGAAGATGGAGGCATTTGCAAAGTTGGTCGCGTCCTACTTCAGCTACAGAGATCAAGAGCTTTTTGGGCTTAGCAGGCTATTATCGCCGATTTGTGGAGGGCTTCTCTTCTATTGCAGCTCCATTGACTAGATTGACTCAGAAGAATGCCCCGTTTCGATGGTCTGACGAGTGTGAGGCGAGATTTTAGAAGCTCAAGGCGACATTGACTTCAACACCAGTTCTAGTATTGCCTTCCGGTTCTGGGATGTATACAGTGTATTGTGACGCTTCACGCATTGGTTTGGGGTGTGTGTTGATGCAGGAAGGGAGAGTTATTGCTTATGCTTCGCGCCAGTTGAAGGTTCTTGAGAAGAATTACCCAGTGCATGATTTATAGTTGGCGGCGATTGTTCATGCTCTTAAGATTTGGAGGCACTTCTTGTATGGGGTGTCCTGTGAGGTTTATACAGACCACCGCAGCTTGCAACACTTGTTCAAGCAGAGGGATCTTAATTTGAGGCAGCGCAGATGGCTTGAGTTGTTGAAGGATTATGATATCACCATTCTTTATCATCCGGGCAAGGCAAACGTGGTAGCAGATGCCTTAAGCAGGAAGGTAGAGAGTATGGGCAACTTGGCTTATATTGTAGCAGAAGAGAGACCTCTAGCCTTGGAAATGCAGTCTTTGTCTAATCGCCTGGTGAGGTTAGATCTTTCAGAGACTCGTCGAGTTTAGCACATGTGGTTGCTCAATCTTCGTTATTGGTAGAAATTAAGGCTCGACAGTTTGATGACCCGTGTTTGGCAGAGATTCGGGAGACAGTGGTTCAGAGTGGCGCCAAGGAAGTTACTATTGGCGAGGATGGTGTTCTGAGATTTCAGGGTCGTTTATGTGTTCCTAACGTCGATGTCTTTAGAGGGAGGATTCTAGAGGAGACACACAATTCTCGGTATTCAGTTTATCCTGGTGCTACGAAGATATATCGTGATTTGAAGCAGCATTACTGGTGGAGGAGGATGAAGAGGGACATTGTGGAGTATGTGGCTAGGTGTCCTAATTTCCAGCAGGTTAAGTATGAGCACCAAAGGCCAGGAGGCCTACTTCAGCAGATGCCCATTCCTGAGTGGAAGTGGGAACGCATCACTATGGACTTCGTGGTTGGGTTGCCTCGGAATTTGTGGAAGGTTGGCGCGGTTTGGGTCATTGTGGATAGATTGACCAAATCGGCGCATTTCATTCCAGTGGCTACTACATATACTTCTGAGAGGTTGGCCCAGATCTACATTCGGGAGATAGTCTGGTTGCACGGTGTGCCGGTGTCCATTATATCAGATCGAGGTCCTCAGTTCACCTCGCACTTCTGGAGAGAATTTCATAGTGAGATGGGTACCCAGATCGATCCCAGCACAGTATTTCACCCTCAAACTGATGGTCAGTCAGAGCGTACATTTTAGATATTGGAGGACATGCTCAGGGCATGTGTGATTGACTTCGGAGGTTAGTGGGACCATTTCTTTCCTTTGGACGAGTTTGCTTACAATAATAGTTATCAGTCCAGCATTGAGATGGCTCCATTTGAGGCCTTGTATGGTCGGCGGTGTCGTTCTCCTATCGGGTGGTTTGAGCCTGGCGAGGACAAGTTATATGGCACCGACCTGGTGAGGGATGCTTTGGAGAGAGTGAAGTTGATTTAGGAGAGGCTCCGTAGAGCACAGTCCAGAAAGAAGCGTTACGCGGATCAGAGGGTGCGTGATGTATCATTTATGGAGGGAGACAAGGTTCTGTTGAAGGTCTCGCCGATGATGGGTATTATGAGGTTCGGGAAAAAGGGCAAGTTGAACCCACGGTTTATAGGTCCTTTCGAGGTGTTGAGGCGAGTTGGAGAGGTTGCTTATGATTCATGTATCCATGCTCCGGAGATATCACACCGACTTCTCTCACGTGGTTGATTTAAGCACTATTCAGTTGGATGAAAGGTTGGGCTACGAGGAGGTCCCAGTTGCTATTATTGATAGACAGGATCGCCTGTTGAGATCCAAGAGAGTTTCTGCTATAAAGGTCCATTGGAGGGGCCAACCAGTCGAGGAGGCGACCTGGGAGTCCGGGGAGGACATGCGGAGCAGATATCCGCACTTATTTAGTAGTTCATGTACGATTCTAGACCCGTTCAAGGATGAATGTTTGCTTAAGAGGTGGAGAATGTAACGACCCGACCAGTTGTTTTGCGTTATCGGACCCCGTTCCCCTAAATGAAACTTTCCATAGCAGCTTATTGTGATTTATGACTTGCGGGGACGGGTAGTTCGGGATTCGGAAGTGTTTAGAGTGGTATAGGAATACTTAGTTCCTTAAGGTTGGCCTTTTTGGGAAAGTTTGACTTCGGTCAACATTTTTAGTAAATGACCTCGGAATTGAGTTTCGATGGTTCCGGTAGCTTCGTATGATGATTTCGGACTGGGGCGCATGTTCAAAATGGGTTTTGGATGACCCAGGAGCATTTCGGCGCCCAATATCGAAATAAGAGTTTCCTTAAGTTTGAAATTTGGTTTGGAACGTGTTTTTGTGTTATCGAGGTCCGAACGAAATTCCGACACCGGGAATAGTTCCTTTATGTCATATATGACTTGCTTGCAAAATTTGGTGTTATTCCGAGTAGTATAGGTCGGTTCGGCGCATCGATATCGAATTCAAGAACCTAAAGTTCTTAAGTTTGATCTTTAGGGGTTTTGAGGGGTGATTTTGAGTTTTAGCGTTGTTTTGGGTGTTCCGAAGGCTCGAGCGAGTCCGCATTATGATTTGGGACTCGTTGGTATATTTGGTTGGGGGCTCAGGTAGGCCCAGGTGCCTCTCGGGCACCATACGAGGCTAAAAACCAGCTGAAGCAATTGCTGGTGCACCTGTTCTAGTGTGACCGCAGGTGCAGTTGCCCAGTCGCAGGTGTGGGATCGCTCCTGCGGTCCCAGGCCTCGCAGGTGTGGCCTAAGGGGGGCTGCCCTATTCTCGCAGGTGCGGACAATATTCCGGAAGAGCGGAGCCGCAGGTGCGAGCCCAGGCCCTTTTGTCCACTTCCGCAGGTGCGAGACTCTTCTCGCAGGTGCGATCCTTGAGCCGCAGGTGCGATCCTTGAGCCGCAGGTGCGAATTCCCTGTAGGCAGTGAGATTCTTTAAACACGGGACTTAATCATTTTTCACCTCATTTCTTCCACCATTGTCGACCTAGAGAGCTTGGGAAAGAGCCAAATCCACCTAGCTGCTAAGAGGTAAGTAAATTCTACCCTAGTATTAGTTTAATACATGAATTCTTAGCTAAATTAACTACCTAATTAGTGAAAATCAAGGAATTGGGTAGTAACCTAGGGCTTTCGGGAATTTAGGGAATTACCCGTCAATTAGCCATGAAGTCAAGTAAAAATCATGTATTAACGGTCCTTAGGTTATGGTGAGTGTTTTCTTCGAGAATTTTCGGAATCCGAGCGTGCGGACCCGAGGATGAATATTGGAATTTCTTCAAGAATGATGAGATGACTAATTAAGTAAAAGAATTCCATGCTTTGAGTATTATTTGATATATTTACATAACATTTGATTAGTTTCGAGTCCTTGGGAGACAAGTTCGGAGTTTCGGGCGCATTCTTGACCCGAGGAGTAGGTTCGACACGAGGTGAGTCTACTTTCTAACCTTGTAAGAGGGAATTGTCCCCATAGGTGATCTAAATGCTATGTGTTAATGTTTGTGGGGGATACGCACGTACCAAGTGATGAGAGTCTGTATGTAGCGGCTATTATTGTTATGTCCGGGTAGTTAGGCCCACATCATGCCCTGTGTTTTTCCTAGAAATGAATCATATGCTTCTTAAATTCATGATTATATGTAGCTTTGTTTTCCTGAGATTTATGAAATTTGATAATTTAAAGAAGTTGTTCACTGGAAAGTAATTTATGAAGAATATTGTGTGTGCATGTGACCGCTTCGCAATTTACATTCCGCGAGCGGAGTGTTATTTCCCCCACTGTCATGGGAGTGGTCCCTACGCCACAACGAGATTGAAAGATGAAATTATGGTTCGGGCCGTTCGACCTTCGGTAGTGCACAAATATGATCATTTTATGGCTCAGGCCGGTTGTCCTTATACAGTATGTGCATGATAAATTGTTATTGACTTCATGGATATTGATTTGACAGATATTTGGGGGGGGGGGGAATGAAGTAGTAATTGTTTATTTACTTCCAGTATTTATTTGGATTTCAGTGCCTATAATGTTTGTTGCTTTACTACCTTCATATGCCTACGACTTTCATCATATTCTGTTAAATTACATTATTGGACCTTACTGAGTGTCAAGTCGACCTCTCGTCACTACTTCTTCGAGATTAGACGGGATACTCACTGGGTACATATTTATTTATGTACTCATGCTACGCTTCTGTACTTAATTGTACAGGTTCTGAGGCTGGTGCATCTGGTTACTAGACCGGAGCTCGGTTCTAAGTATAGACTGGACATTGACTTCACGGTGAGCTGCTTCTCCTGGCAATCCTCGGCAGCACCATGGAGTTTCTTTTGTTTATTTCCCGTCTATTTCTTTCAGACAGTGGGACTGTATATTATATCTTTTGTATATTCTGTTAGTATGCCCGTAGTACTTGTGACACTAGTTCCTGGCACACACATGGTAGTTATTATGGATTACGGGTCTGTATATATATTGGCTCACGCCTCCTTATGACTGTTTTTGGTTTAAAACTGGTTAATTATCTTTTCTAGTTAATGTTTTGAACTTTTAAACTTGGCACGTGTTGGGATGTTTAATCAAATATGTGAGAATTCTTAGGAAGTTAAGGGTTGGCTTGCCTGACCTCAATGTTGGACGTCGTCACGACCTGAGTTAGGATTTTGGGTCGTGACATCCGGCCCCCAATACAGCAGCTTCATCCACCACACATGCCCCAGTAGAGTTAGATAGTGATTATGATGCCCCAGATGATGGTAGGGGTGGTGATACTCAGACCAGGGGATTAATGAAGTCTCAAAATCCAGCAATATGGCAAGACCGGTTCGTGAGTGAAAAACTTATCATAAATTCAGAGAGTGATGGCCTCTGAGGTCACTTACATTAGAGAAGGCTTTTATTGAGCGGGACCTTCTACTCCACAACCCAAATGTTAAAAGGCACTTCAACGAGAGGGTGGGGTGGAAGTTCTTCACCAGCAGCTTGCCAGAGGCTAATGAATTTTTGGTCAAGGAGTTCTATGCCAATGTCGCCAACATCAAACAGGGCACATACTTTACCAAAGTACGCAACAAGAACATTCTATTCAATGGCCAAGCTCTCAATGATTATGCCGGGTTCAACGATGAAGAGAAGACTCTATATTTAGAGAAGGTGGAGCAGGATGAGTTGGATCACCCTTGGTTAGCCTCTCTGATCGCTATTCTCGGGACTACTCCAGCGTGGCTGACAGTAGGGGTTCCTATCCTTAGGAACACCTTGAGTTTCGAGGCAAAGGGTTGGGCCACATTTGTATGTAGCAGGATAGACCTCACCACTCATGACAGTGACATGCCTTTTTCCCGTGCTATTATTGTGGGGGAGATTATGGCGGGGTTCCCGATCAATGTCGGGAATATCATGGCCAAAGTGATTAACAAGACGATCAAAAAGGGTGAGCAGTCATATCCCTTACCAAACTTCCTTACTATGTACTTCCAGGACCAGGGAGTTGAGGGAAGGGAATATGATACCAAGGTAAAGTCGAACTTGCCATTTTCCTGGTACAGTTTGAAAGGCCCGGACAACCCCAAGTCCAAGAGAAAAGCCACCGCTCCCACAGGTTCATAGCCATCTACTGCTTATGGGTCTTCTGCTGCCATGCCACAGCCTCCATCCGGGCCATCTACCTCCGTTCCTGCATCAGTTCCTACTTCTTCGGCCTACCCTCAGACTCTTCTAATGATAAACCAGACATTAGCAGGTATCAGTAATTGGCTGCAGGTAGATTCATAAAAGCTATCTGCTCTATCCATTGCTATAGCAGCCCAGACAGCCCTAACCCAAATCTAGGTTCCTCCATCATTGGAGGAACTTTCTAAAAGTTTAGTTGAAAACCAGCAGAAAATATTGGAGTCCATGGGCACACATGAGAAAGAAATCAAGTCCCTGGGTAAAGTGGTGAAGAAGATGAAGAAGATCCAGGATGAGCTGAAGAAGGAAGTGGCCAAGCTCACTATAGCGGGTGATATCCCCCTTGATCTACTCATAAGAGTGCCTACCCCAGCAGCTCAGACATCGCAACCATCACACACGCCAGAGCAGGAGGCTACCAGTGCGCCAGTGAGGAGAGGGGTAATCCCCCAGACTGAGGATTTGGAGATCCAGCTGGACGAGCCCGAGGAAGATGCATCTGACCAGCCCCAGGACCCTGCCATCGACCCTGCCAGTGACCCAGCTCCTATGCAGATAGAGGCACCTTAGGGAGTTCTCTTTTACTCTCTACCATTTCCCCTATTCTATTTTTGCATTTAGCATTGAGGGCAATGCTAATTTTTATTTGGGGGGGGGGGGCTCATTTGGTGATCTAGACATTTGGATGATTTTTGTGGTCAGTAA
>ML249861.1:50974-88920 GCA_005239495.1 Nicotiana undulata
TTGCTGATTTGGATATTTGGATGATTTTTCGTCTATAATAACTCTCGACACTATTTTCCTTTTCTTTATTTGCTATTCCTCGTACTTTATTTCCGTACTTTTTTTTAATCTTTGGTATGTATATAAAGTTTCCTTTTCATGTATATATTCATTTCCCTTTATGTATATTCGTCTTAATCCCCTATTGTACATTTTTATTTTACTTTCCGTATTTTTACTTTATAACTTCTTTTATAATTTTCCTTTATAGTTTAGCTTCATATTTCCTTTAGTAGTTTCCTTTTGAACTTATAGCTTCCTTTTAATTTTCCGTGATCAATAAGCCTTTGGTTTTCTTAATGCCATGGTACTTTCCAAGAGTGAAATTTGTGTGAACCGGGTGTCTCTTCCCTAAGATGGATGGTGTGACGACCTTCATAAGGGATTGAGTTTGCTTTTTTCTTCTTTTATATGGTAGTAATGAATAAATGTGACTCGAGTAAACTTCACTTGGCACCAACATATTTACCTTTGACCTCATTGTTAGAGACAAGTTGTAGACAAGTCTAGCTCTAGTTGTGACCCTTAGAATCTTGAGTTGTCTAAACCTGTCATCGAGTGGTGTCTGTATCCATATGTGAGTTTTAATCTAAACTAAGGTTGTTGTGGGCCCTCGAATCTATTCTCTTTAACAATCTTGTGGCTTGAGAGGTAAGGTTTTGAATTGCAATCCCAAGTGCCATGCAACCAAGTCTAGAACTTTCCCCAAATGTTTTTCTAGGCAAAATTCTAAGTATAGCTCGACTTGAGAAGTGATTATAGGTTCTCCTTGGTCCTGCTTGAATTTGAAGACTTCCATAGCCTACCATTATAATATCCTTAGTCACGGCCTATAATGGAAATAGGGTCGTGACAACATGGTATCAGAGCACTAGGTTCACATAGGTCTGATAACTAGGGATTTTAACCTACTATTTACTCACTTTTGCTTAGGTTTTGGGCCAAAACTACGTTAAGGTATTCCCGAAAACTAACTCAAGGTGCTTACTTGCAGTTTTTGGATCAAACTGAGGCAAAGAAGCCAAAACAAACTTAAAAAGTAGCCAATCTTGCACAAGACATTAACTCAACAGAAGCGCTGACAACGCCACTTTTGCGCTGCAACGTAAGGCCTTCTGCTGAGGAGGAATACTGAGGGAGACCGTGGTACTAGGTTCAGAGAGTTGGAATTTGGACTCAATTGGGAGCGTTGACAGCCTCACAAAAACGCGGCCGCCAATCCATTGGCGCGACCGCGGCTGGAATTTTCGCTGAGAGCGGTAATGGAGGATCAGAGAGTTAGTAATCTTGAGAAAACCATGAAACACGGTCAGCGCTTATTTTGCGCGGACGCGCTATTTTCTACCGCTGAAGTGATCAGAATTCCGCTGGAAGCAGACAAGGTTTATAGAGGTTCCATGAAGTCCAATTTTGAAGAAGCGCGATCCGCGCTCGTAATTGCGCGGCCGCGTAAGTCAATCCGTTAAGGCACCTATTTTTCCGCTGACAACGGAACCTACGTAGGGGCATTTTTGTCCAGTAATTTCCGATGTGTATAAATAGTTCTTTTTCACATTTTTAGGTCGTCTTACACATTAGTGAGCTCGTGAACAACATCCTTTTCCCTTTTTGAGTAATTTTAGAGTAGTGTTTGCCTATAATATTAGATTTTATCTTTGTATTTAACATTTATGGCTATTATTTCATCTACTCTCTTGAGATTTTTTCCTTGATTATGAGTAGCTTAACCCATTAGCTAGGGTTGTGACCCAACCCTAGTGTGGGTATCTAATGGGTCTTTAATTTTAGGGTTTACTTGTTATTGGGTCAGTGATATTTAACTTGTTTCATGCTTTATCTATTGAATTAGTGGTTGCAAATACTGATTCATGCCTTGTTGACTAGGGTTGTTGAGAAAGATGATCCAAGTCTAGGTAAAATAGGCTAACAAGGAATTAGGGTGAATTCAAAAGATTGATAGCCCCAATTAAAGGGTAAAACCTAGAGATAGCAATACACTATCCTGCCTTAGACATAACATGTGAGGGTGCATTTCATGAGCCACCCCACAAGAGTTTTGTCTTGGCAAGAACATGGACGCGTCTACTTCAGGCCGTCTAGACACAAAATTAGATCCAACCGAGGCTGGCCTAGCCGCCTTAAATCATCGTATCGAAGTTGTTGAAGGCAACTTCGCTTCGCTTGAGTCCCTGCCATAGAAGAAATTGGGGACGTCAAGGAAGCTGTGGAGATGTTGACCGAGGAGCACAGGGACGGTCTAACCAACTTGGAGCTCAAGCTAACCGAGGCTGTTTCATCGTTGCATGGAGAGATCGAGGCTCTCAAACACCAACTGGAGGCAGCTAAACTTGCCGGTGGCGCGGGTCAGATCCTGGTTCGTGAAACCAAGATAGAGGGCCCTAAACCGAAGGAGTTCCGGGGCGAGAGGAATGCTCAAGACATTGAGAACTTCATCTGGAAAATGGAGGACTACTTTGAGCATTTAAACCTTGTTGATGAAGCTGCCAAGATTCGGGCAGCAACCATGTACTTAACCGACACCGCCATGCTTTGGTGGCGACGAAAGAAGGCCGACATAGAAAAAGGTACATGTTCTATTCTGGACTGGGAGCAGTTCAAAACCGAGCTAAAGCGACAGTTTTATCCCCAAAACGTCGTTAATGAGGCTCGCCGGAGATTGAGGGAGCTGAAACAAACAGCTTCTATTCGGGAGTATGTGAAAGAGTTCACAAAGCTCATTTTACAGATTCCCAACATGTCCAGCGATGACTTGCTGTTTTACTTCATGGATGGCCTCCAAAACTGGGCCAAACAAGAGTTGCAGAGACGTCAAGTCAAAGACGTGGACGATGCCATTGCCATTGCCGAGTCCTTGACAGATTATAGGACGGAGAGCACCAAAGCCAAAGACACCCGGAGCAGACCTACAGCCAATTTCACTTGCTTTGTTGAAACACCCAATTAGGCTTGAGAAAGCCAATTCGGGCAAAGTCACACAAACTACCGAGAGGTATAGTGTGAGTAATTGAGTGTGAGGTTATATCACAAGCACAAAACCAACAAGTTTATCCTAAATTTTAGATCTCGTTAGATATTCTCCTAGAAGTAAGTCGCTTCCCTAGTGTCCTTTACCAATTGAGAAAACCTACACAAAAATATTGTAGTTAGCTTTTACTTAGTAATCTTTATCAATATAACTAGTATAGAATCAAACCCCATCTATGATTAGAAGTGTCATTAAGAACAGGATACATAGCTAAGTCGGATAGGAACCCAACTCCAGTCTTTTAACTCCCTGTGGATTTCGATCCCGATCCTATCGGGTAAAAGCCACATCGACCCCTCCTTTCCATTCTACAGTGGCGTAGGTAGGAGCTGATCAAGGTCTCACAAGTAATGGGAAGGCCTAGTAAAGTCTTGCGGATCGGTGCGGAGACGTATGTACCTATCTTCGAGAGGTTATAGAGTGTTAGGAAACTACTCTTTATTCATATCCTATCGTGCAGTTTATGGTACACTAAATTCCTTTCTCTTATTCTCTCCCAGATGATAAGGACACGTATAGAAGACGTTCCAGACCCGGGAGGAGCTTCTCCCCCATTGCTAGAGGCCGAGGTAGAGCATGGGGTAGGGCACCGGCTCGAGGTAGAGGATGGGGGAGGGAACCGACTCGAGGTAAGGGACGAGGGCATCCTAGAGCAGCCCTAGTAGCACCACCAGCGAATCTAGTGCAGGATCCCATCATTGAGAAGGAGGGCGAAGCATCTGCCGCAGAGCCAACTCCGGTAGTTTTTAAGTCAGCGTCGGGTTTTCAGAAGGTCATGGGTCGCATGCTACAGTATATCAGACTCCGTGTACACTACCCGTGGGCGGAGCCCATCCAGTTGCCGTAGTTGCACCTGTACTAGACTACACTCTCCTATCTTCAGGGGAGAGTGGAATGTGGATCCTCAGGACTTCATTGACAGGTGCAGGGACAGACTGCACAACATGAGGATATTGGAGTCCCATGGGTGGATTTCATTACTTTCTAGCTGGGGCAGGGTCCGTAGGTGATGGCAGTCTTACCTTCGTGGCAGACTAGTGGGTTCTCCTCCCATGACTTGGGACCCGTTTACACAGCTTTTCTTGGATAAGTATATTCCACCCTTTAAGAGGGAACAATTGCTAGGTCAAGCAGCTCAAGTAGGGTCAGATGTCAGTAGCTGATTATGAGGCGAGATTCTTTTAGCTATCTTGGCATAGCCATATGATACTTCCTATCGACGTGGAGAGAGTGCGGAGATTTGTTGCGGGGTTGCACCCCACTATTCGGGCTAGTATGGCCCGGAGGTTAAGATGGGCACTGGTTATTAGCTAGTAGTGGAGATTGCTCAGAGGATTGAAGGCTACCGCCAGAGGTGTAGAGATTAGATGCACCAGGACAAGAGGACCCATTTATCTAGAGAGTTTAGAGGTGCCCCGGCTCGGGGCAAAGGTTAGTTTGGGAGGGGTCAGCCTAGCAGGCCCACATATTCAGCACCACCACCTCCTCGGGGTTCTCCGGTGCGACCCTATTTCAGCGCCATGCCAAAGAGTCCATACCGCTCGCCAGCCATCTAGGGTTCTCCTAGTGGGTATTCTAGCAATCAGGGTCAGGCTTCAGTGCAGCAGTCTATGGTACCGAGAAGTTTTTACGAGTGTGGAGATCCGGGTCACATGAAGAGATCTTGTCCCAGACTTCGGGGGAAGGCAGTGTAGCAGGGTGAGCAACCCATGATTTTAGCTCCAGCAGCTGCACCAGCTGTCCGGCCGCCTAGAGGTGGAGGGCAGGTGGGTAGGGGTCGTCCCAGAGGTAGAGTTCAGGAAAGCGAGGGCCAGCCTAGTGGCGCTCCATCCAGATTCTATGCTTTCCGGCCAGACCAGATGTAGTGGCCTCAGACGTGATCACATGTAATATTTATGTCCACGGTAGGGTTGCTTCAGTATTGTTTGATTCAGGGTCTACCTATTCATATGTATCATCTCAGTATTCTCATTTCCTGGATATCCCCCGTGAGTTCTTGGGTACTCCTGTTTATGCATCCACTCTTGTGGGTGATTCTTTGGTTCTGGATCGGATCTATCGGTCCTGTGTGGTCATATTCTCTGGTTACAAGACTAGAGAGGACCTTATATTACTTGATATGACCGACTTTGAGGTCGTCCTTGGCATGGAATAGTTATCTCCATATCACGCCATCCTTTATTGCCATGCCAAGACTATCACTTTAGCGATGCCATAGTTTCCCAGGTTAGAGTAGAAGGGTTCATCTGTTAGTACATCTAGTCGGGTTATCTCTTTCCTGAAGGATCGACATATGGTAAATAAGGGTTGCTTGGCTTATCTAGCCTATGTTCGGGATACTACCGCAGGGTCTCTGACGATTGAATCAGTGCCAATGGTCCGGGAGTTCACTGATGTGTTTCATTTTGACCTTTCGGGCATCCCAGCAGATTGTGATATTAGTTTTTGTATTAACTTGGCTCCAGGAACTCAACCTATATCTATCCCACCATATCGTATGGCTCCGAAAGAATTGAAGGAGTTGAAGGAACAACTTAAGGAGTTGCTAGCAAAGGTGTTTGTCAGACCGAGTGTATCACCTTGGGGTTCACCAGTATTATTTGTGAAGAAGAAGGATGGGACTATGCGGATGTGCATTGATTACCGCTAGTTGAACAAAGTCACCACTAAGAACAAGTACCCGTTGCCGCGTATTGATGATTTGTTTGACCAATTTTAGGGTGATAGGGTGTTTTCTAAGATTGACTTGAGATCGGGGTACCATCAGTTGAAGATTCGAGACTCAGATGTTCCGAAGACTGCCTTCCGTACTAGATATGGCCATTATGAGTTTTTAGTGATGTTCTTCGGCTTGACTAATGCCCCGACGATCTTTAAGGTCTTGATGAACAGGGTGTTCAGGGCTTATAATGATTCCTTTGTTAATGTCTTCATTGATGAAATCTTGATCTACTCACGTAGCCTAGGGGAGCATGAGCAGCATTTGAGAGTAGTGCTCCAGACCTTGCAGGAACAAAAGTTATCTGCTAAGTTCTCCAAGTGTGAGTTTTGGTTAGATTCTGTGGCATTCTTGGGACATGTTTTATCAGGCAGGGATATTAAGGTGGATCCCAAGAAGATTTAGGCAGTTCAGAGTTGGCCCCATCCCACTTCGACGGCTAAGATCAGGAATATCTTAGGGTTAGCATGCTATTATCGCCGGTTTGTAGAGGGTTTTTCATCCATTCGGCACCTTTGACTAGATTGACCCAGAAGGGTGCCCCGTTCTGTTAGTACGATGATTGTGAGGCGAGCTTTCAGAAGCTCAATACAGCCTTAACTACAACACCAATTCTAGTGTTGCCTTTCGGTTCCGAGATGTATACTATGTATTGCGACACTCCACGCGTTGTCTTGGGTTGTTTATTGATGCAGGAGGGTCAAGTCATTGCTTATGATTCACGTCAGTTGAAGCCCCATGAGAAGAATTACCCTATGCACGATTTGGAGTTGACCGCGATTGTTCGTGATCTTACAATCTGTAGGCATTATCTTTATGGGGTGCCTTGTGAGGTTTATACTAATCACCGCAGTTTGCAACACTTGTTCAAGCAAAGGGATCTCAATTTAAGGCAGCGCGGATGGCTTGAGTTACTGAAGGACTATGACATCACTATTCTTTATTATCCGGGAAAGGAGAATGTAGTCGCGGATGCCTTGAGAAGGAATGAAGAGAGTATGGGTAGCTTGGCATTCATTTCAGCAGAGGAGAGGCCACTAGCTTTGGACATTAAGTCCTTGGCTAACAGACTTGTGAGGTTGGATATTTCAGAGCCTAGATGAGTTCTTGCATATATTGTTGCTCAGTATTTATTATTGGGGCAGATCAAGTCCCGACAGTTTGATGATCCACACTTGGCAATTCTCAGAGAGGCGGTATTACATGGTGGTTCCAAAGAGGTTTCTATTGGAGAGGATAGTGTTCTGCGACTCCAGGGTCGTCTATGTGTTCCTAATGTTGATGGCCTGAGAGAGAGGATTCTAGAGGAGGCACATTGTTCTCGGTACTCTATTCACCCAGGTGCTACGAAAATGTATCAGGACCTGAGACAACATTACTGGTGGCAGTGGATGAAGAAAGACAAAGTCAAGTATGTAGCTAGATGCCTAAATTGCCAGCAGGTTAAGTATGAGCACCAGAGACCAGGAGGCTTACTCCAGCAGATGACTATACCCGAGTGGAAGTTTGAGCGCATCACTATGGACTTCCTCGTTCAGTTGTTGCGGACTCTGCGGAAGTTCGATGCAATTTGGGTCATTATTGTCAGGTTTACCAAGTTGGAACACTTCATTCCAGTTGCCATTACTTATACTTCAGAGAGGTTGGCCCAGATTTATATTCGGGAGATAGTCTGGTTGGATGGTGTGCCTGTTTTCATCATATCAGATAGAGGCCCTTAGTATACTTTGCATTTCTAGAGATCCGTATAGAATGAGTTGGGTACCCGTGCAGAGTTCAACACTGCATTTCATCCTCAGACCGACGGGCAGTCAGAGCTGACAGTCCATATCTTGGAGGACATGCTTAGAGCATGTGTAATTGACTTTGGGGGACAGTGGGATCAGTTCTTGCCTTTGGCCAAGTTTGCTTACAACAACAGTTATCAGTCCAGCATAGATATTGCTCCATTTGAGGCTTTATATGGTCGGCGGTATCGTTCTCCCATCGGGTTGTTTGAGCCCGGCGGGCTAAGTTAAATGGTACAGATTTGGTGAATGATGTCTTGGAAAAGGTAAAGTTGATTCAGGAGCGGCTACGCACACCATAGTCCAGACAGAAGAGTTATGCGGATCAGAAGGCGCGTGGTGTCATTTATGGTAGGCGAGAAGGTTCTATTGAAGGTCTTGCCGATGAAGGGTGTTATCAGATTCGGGAAGAAGGGCAAGTTAAGCCCCAAGTCTATAGGCCCATTCGAGGTGTTGAGGCGAGTTGGGGAGGTTGCTTATGAGCTTTCTTTACCCCTCAGCCTATCAAGGGTTCATCCGGTTTTTTCCATATCTATGCTCCGGAGGTATCGCGCCGACTTGTCGCATATGTTAGACTTTAGAACTGTTCAGCTAGATGAGAGTTTGAGTTATGAGAAGGAGCCAGTTGCCATTGTTTCTAGGAAGGATCTCCAGATGAGATCCGAGAGGATTTTCGTGGTAAAGGTCCAGTGGAGGGGCCAACCAGTCGAGCAAGCGACCTGGGAGTCTAAGGAGACATGCGAAACACATATCCACACTTGTTCAGTACTCCGGGTATGATTCTAGTCCTGTTCCAGGACGAACGTTTGTTTAAGAGGTGGAGAATGTAACGACCCGACTGGTCGTTTTGCTTTATAAAACCCCATTTCCCTAAATAAGACTTCTCGTACGTGTTTTTACTGTTTTATGACTTGAGGGGATGGTTAGTTCGGGATTTGGAAAGGTTCGGGTTGAAATCGGAACACTTGGTTCCTTAAGGTTGGCTTAAAAGGCCAAGTTTGACTTCGGTCAATATTTTGAGTAAATGACCTCGGAATCAAGATTTGGCTGTTCCAATAGGTTTGTATGATAAATTCGAACTAGGGCGTATATTCGGATCGGTTCTTGGATGACACGGGAGCGTTTCGGCGCCTAATAGTGAAAGTTGATTCTTGAAAGTTTTAAAAGTTCTTTAAATTTGGTTTGGTGAGGATTTTGGTGATATCAAGGTCCAAACAAAATTCCGAGACCGGGAATATTTCAGTGATATCATTTAAGACTTGCACGCAAAATATGGTGTCATTCCGAGTAGTCTAAGTACGTTTTGGCGCATTGGAAGTAAATGGAAGAACTTGAAGTTCTTAAGTTTGAATCAATTGTTTTGGGGTACGATTCTTAGTTTTAATGTTGTTTCGGGCGTTCCAAGAGTTTGAGCAAGTCCGTTTTATGGTTCCAGACTTGTGGGTATGTTCAGGCGGGGCCTCGGGGGCCCCGAGTGTCTATCAGACGAGGCTCAGACCATTTTTGGAGCTGAAGCACCCTAGATTGTCAGTGCGGGCCAAGTCTCGCAGATGCGGCCAAGGGAGGGACACCCAAATTCCGTAGGTGTGGCCTCTCCTCCGTAGAAGCGGAAATGCATAAGCGGTAAACCGCCTCAGAAGCGACCCTCATCCGGCCCAGTGATTTATGAAGAAGCGGATCCTAGTCCGCGGATGCGAGGGCGCAGGTGCGGCCCAATGCACCGCAGGTACGAAAATTGTTGGGGCAGTGCACTTTATTTAATACGGGACTTAGAAAATTTTCTCCCATTCTTTACACACGTGGGCGATTCTAGAGCTTCAAAGGGGGAGATTTCTACCTGGCTATTGAGGGTAAGTAATTTCTACCTTAATATGAGTTTAATACATAGATTATGAGTAGATTTCAACATGAAAATTAGTAGAAATCATGGGTTTAGAAGAAAAATCTAGAGTTTAATAAAAAAAAGATTTTACAACAAAAATAGTTATGAAACTTAGCAAAAATCATATATTATGTTCTTAAGGTTGTGGTAACAACTTTCTTCAAAAAAATTCAGAATCCGGGTGTGTGGGCCCGAGGGTTGAATTTTAGGAATCTTGCAATTTGGGTTGGGTAATAACTTTAATAGTAAAAATATGAACTTTTGAGCATAGATTGATCGATTTATGTAATGTTTGGCTAGTTCCAAGTCGTTTGGTATCAATTTCGGAGGTCTGAGCGTATTCTTGAATTGGGAAGTAGGCTTTGAGACGAGGTAAGTCTCTTTTCTAACCTTGTGAGAGGGAAATTACCCCATAGGTGAACTTAATTACATTTTGTGTTGTTATTTGTGGGGGGCTACGAACGCACGAAGTGACGAGAGTCCGTATGTAGCTACTATTACTGTTTATGTCCGGGTGGTTTTAGGCTTACGCCATGCCTTGTTGATATTGTTATTGCTTTATGTTTATTGTTTGCCTTGAGAAGGACGAAATGTTTATTAAATGTCTCAAAAGGAGTTGGAATTGAGGAAAATATCAGGGTCTTAAAAGTTTTCATTTGAATATCGTATTTTGAAAAGAATGGGAGAGTATTGTAATAACTTAAGAAATCTTTGTGTAGCCGCCTCACATGTATGATTCGCGAGCGAAGTAATTCCTTAAATTTATATTTGACCCCATCGCATGTGTGACTCGCGAGCGGGAAAATAGATGCATCTATGGTTCACGCCGTCGACCCTCGGCAATGCACAATTTATATTTATGTTGGATCGGTCCGAACGTCCTCGGTAGTGTTGTGTGTGTTATTAGAACTGGAAGTTTCTTTCATAATTAGTATAAATTCATTGTTGTGTGATCATATGTTTTAAAGGAAGCAAGTGATTTAAGTTCTTAAATATGGTGATTACTTGTTCAGTTATTTCTTGTTCTAAGTTTTATTTTTGTATATCATGCTTAATTAGAATCTCATATTATCATATTATTGGCCCTAGTAAGTGTCGAAGTCGACCCCTCGTTACTACTTCTTCGAGGTTAGACTAGATACTTACTGGGTACATATTATTTATGTACTCATGCTACTCTTTTGTATTTAATTGTACAGGATCTGAGGCAGGTGCATCTGGTTAGGAGTCCGGTGCGCAGAGTTGATCCTCATCCCGAGACTTCACGATGAGCTGCCCTTCGAGCCGCTCTGCAACAATTGCAGTCTCTCATGTGTTTTATTTTTCTTTCTATTTCTTTTCAGATAGTATGCTAGTATTCTTTTGTATATTCTGCTAGATGGCCCACATACTTGTGACACCAGATCTTGGCACCCCCACTAGTAGACTTATGATTTTTGGTTCTATTTATTACATGATTACGGTTTGCACTCATTACTTCCGTTTAATCTTGTCACATTGGTAAGTTTCTAAGCCTTTTCAACTAATGTATAATTTCATCCACTTAGTAAATTACTCAAATGGGGAATAACTAGTTTAATCAGTGTTGGCTTGTCTAACAACGATGTTGGGCGCCATCTCGGTCTATAATGGAAATAGGGTCGTGACATATACACTTTGTAATTAAGAAATATTAATAAGAAGCGCCTACTTCTTTAATATTAGGGATCAAGTAGAAATATTTAACAAATTCAGTTTTGAATTCCTAAAGTGAAAATAATTTTGGGACAATTCTTTTGAGTTAGTGTGAAGATTAAAATGGGAAGGAGTAATCTGAAGCTTTGGTTTTTTTATGGGTTAAAAATTAACATAATTATATGAGAGCCTAATAGATATTAAGAAGGCCTTCGAAGGCCGCCATGTGTCACCAAGTTGATTTTAACAAAGAGCGACGGGAGGTCGAGGACTCAACAAAGGTTGAGGATGAGGACAAGTACTCCGCTAAGTAGAGTAGTAACGACTAGTTTTAAAAATAAGACTTCAAAGAGAATATTCTAGTGAATATTTCTCGGATCTGTATTATTAGGGTTTTGTTGCCTATATGCCCTTATCTATATCATACGAATTTAAAAGTGCGAAGCTCTAAACGAGAAAATTGAAAGACTAAAATACCCTTTTACTGATATAGTTTTATATTTAATAACATTAATCTATGTCGATAGTAATTTAAAAGTGGGAAGCTCTAAACTAGAAAGTTGAAAGACTAAAATACCCTTTTAGTAATATATTTTTATATTTAATACATTAATAATTAAATAAAAACTAAGCAAATATTAGAAAAGGTGTCATCCATTACTGAGGGATGCATCTTTCATTATTAAATTATTATGCAATTTCTAGCACTCGAAACGATTAATTTCAGTGTCAAAATGTTTACATCACTTAGAAAAATTCCAGCGCTTTGAAAATTCCACCAAAGAAGGGTTTTGAATAGTTTTAACTGGAGATAGGCGAATATAGCATTACATGGGGTTGTTATTGATCTTGCTACATGCACTTAAGAAGTAAGACGTCTGGAAATATTCCTTTATTAGTTGATATCATCTTAAGTGTTTGTCAATGAGTTTGGAAAATATGCCCACGCTAAAGCTCGTCTGGAAATAATCTCTCAATACCATTTATAATAATATAATTACTACATGGAAACTCAGGTTTGTTCTTCATAATATATGCTTAGAAAATATTCGGTCTTATCAATAAATGTGTGATATTTTCCTATCATGAGTGCGAAATATCATTTTTGATAAGATAATTATGTATTTTATATTTATTAAAAATAGATATAACTTTTGTAATTGTTGCTATGCAAATACTTTGTGATAAATTTGGGAATACCAATTCAAAACTTCATGCAAGAGCTCACACAAAACACCGATATAGGGTAAATGCGCAACACGCGTACGAAGAGACTAGTAAATAGAAAGATATGTTGCTATAGAAGGATTGGACACTCATTGTAAACAACAATATTGACATTCTTTGAAGATTCTTGCTTTATTATACACATACAAAATAAACCTTTTTTTTCCCCATAAATTTATCTAACTTTTCTCCCACGATCCATGGAGAATCTGAATATTCAAAGGCTCATCAATCATTTATCATCGTCAGAGAAAATTAATTATCAAAGAATCTCATCCCTTTTCGGTTGACTCGCTTGCATTTATTTTACATAAATGTTATTATTTACTCTCTACAATCACTTTTACTTGGCACGTTTTGACTTTTTACGCCCCTTAAGAAATAATAAATGAAGTGCATAATTTACCATATCACTCATATTAATTGATGCATATTTTATTGGATTTGAGAAAATAATTTGAAATGGTAATAAATACTTTGGGCAAAACATGAAAAAAAATTATTGTCTCATCTTGATATGCGTAAAGTTCCAAGTATCGCCTCATTAGACAATAGCGAAACATACAACTCGATGTTAATCAAAGTGAAGTTGGTACGCTCCACAGCTCGGAAGGGTATGACCCTCTCAGCCATCGGGATTTCTCCCGTGACGTCCAATAAGAGCACCTGCTTTCCTAACATTTTTCGATAAAGTTTATCCATCCTTTTTCAAGAAGACCTGGAAAGGCTTGACTGAATGGATTGAATGGACTGCTATCGTGCTACTGGCTTGAGACTTCCTGTTCTATTGGAAGAGAGATGAGATTCCTTCGGGACAGACTCCATTCCGAATGCCAATAAGACCACTTCCTCAATCCTGAATATCTATTTTCAATATACATTTCGAATAAAAATGACCGGATGGAGTATTATTTACTATTATTTAATGCTATTCTCTTTGTTCTTGGGCCATTGAATATCGCTTTATTGTTGCCCATTTGTTATTATTTGAATAGTATTCGTGATATCTTGCTACGAAATTAGTTAAACAATCTTTTAAATGTTAATATTGGCCAAAATTAACTCTACGGTACTAGAAAATTTAATTATTTTAATTAAGATCTAAATTTTGGGTCGTTAGGACAGTTACCCTATTTACTTAAAAGTTTTCCAATTACGTAATGACATTTTTATCAACTCGGACCTTCACGATTAGTTTCCATAGCCAAAAGAAATTGCTTTCTCTGCAATGGTTCAAAATAGCATTTCTTTTTCACATCTTTCATTTTCCAATATAAGTTGAAAAACCTTTCTTTTTTTGAAGAGTAAAATGAAAATATACAGGTTTCCAATATTATTCACCGTGAAGTCCGACTTTTGGCTCACAGTAATAAATTATGTTTTTTTTAATTTAAAAGCTTTATTTTCAATATCAATTTTTATGCATAATTTCTTAATTCAAGCATTAACATCAATATAGTTACTACTATGTGATCAGGAGGTCACAGATTCGAGCCGCGAAAACAGCCTCTGACAGAAATTTAGAGCAAAATTGCGTACAATAAACCTTTCTCTTTCTGGTACGCCTTTTTTCCCGATGCATAGCGGGAGCTTGGTGCACCGGACATTCATTTTAATTCTAAAACATATAAGATATTTATATTTAATAAAAACCAATTTACTTACATGTGAGATCTGGATATCAACATGGTCTGGACACGTGGAGTCACGACGAATCTTTATCTTCGAATGTTGCAACGGCTACTTTCTCTGCTTTATTTGCTCCTCTCTTTCCACATAAGCTAAGCAATTCCCATAGCAACCTTTAAACTTCCAATTTCAGACAAACCAACATTTCAGTCACCAACGATCTATGCCACACAGTTTTCACGGCCGGATAAAAATATGGCCAATAATGGATATTCAATGGTGATGGTTATTGAGCATTTACAGTGTACCATGTCCAAAGATTTGCTCTGCAAATTTCCAGACAACTCCGCATTCGATTTCGACTATACCCAGAGTTCCATTTGGTCTCCTCTAGTACCTCGACCGTTGTCTGCACAGCGTAGAATGAGCTCGGATCTGTCGCGAAAGCTGTCGTACGAGGATGTCTCAGCAGGCTGTATCGGCGCAGCCAATTTCAAGAAAGTGACTGCAAAAATCAAGAGGAAGTTCTCCACTGCTGTGTCTGAGAATATGAAAGAATATCAGAAGTTGAAGAAGAGAAAGAAGAAGGGTTTTGATTTCACTACTCCAACACCAAGAAAGGTACTAATACGAATCTGAGCTCTAGGCTGCTGATTTTGCTTAGTTTTTCTTTTTCTTATTTTTTTTGTTAATTTTCTAGCCGTAAAGAAGGGAAGCGCTGATATGACCATGAGGGCAGGCTTTCGAGCTGTGAAAACAGCCTCTTGCAGAAATGCATAGTAAGGCCACATGAATTAGACCCTTGTGGTTCGGTCCTTCCCCAGACCCGCGCACAACGAGAGCACCGGACTACCCTAATTTTCTAGTCGTTAACTAGATTATGTTATTTTGTGCAGGGTTGTGTTAAGGTACTGAAAGCAGTTTCTAAGCATTTCAAGAAGAAGAAGACGAACAAGAAAGATTCCGGAGCTGATGTTATTTCCAACTGTTCGACTGACTATAGTCTAATGCGAAGCTCTACATATCCATAATCTGTATGCTATTTATATTGATTTTGTGGTGGTTTTGGGGTTGGGGTTGGGGGTGGGTGGGGGTGAGAGGCAAGAGGATTTGTCTTGTTTATTTAAGTATTTAGTAGTTTTAGTGATTTGTAATACCTGAATTTCCACTAAAAAGCAGATATGCTGCTAAGAGTGCATTTGTTGCAAATAACAAGTGTTTCTCCACTGTAAAAGCAATTATACTATCATTGCTAGTAAAAGATGGAGCTTACTGGCCCTGAATTTCTACAATTTATTGATGATATTGAAGCAAAAGTTTGATCACTAGTGAATAGATTTTTGCCATTTTCATGCTTTCCACCAGAAGTTGTGTTTTCTGTCAAATGTAGCACCTTAACTTCCTTAATAGAACTCCCCCCCCTCCCCCCAAACCCCCCATAAAAAAATCTCACAAGTTAAAGGGATTTGAATGACAAAGTTTATATATAGACCAATGAGAGGCTTGCTGCTTAAGTAGAAAAATGATTTCAAATTAAAGTTAAATCTGCCAACTGATGCATAAGGTTCCTTTCACGAACCAAAACTCTAACATGTTATGATGGCACCTATCGATGATACTAGGCAAGTCGATTTTTCAAAATACTTCGATATTTCATAAAAGGATAAATCAAAAGCTTTTTCATAACATAGTTTTCATAAAAACAGAAGTTAAACTCAAAATACAATGCGGAAAGACAGCCCCAAATATCAGAGTATCACCAAGTCATGAGCATCTCATTTAACAACCAGTCTAATAAACAACGTCTACAAGAGTCTGTGTCTGAATGTCAAAACAGAAAAGAAAGACAACACAGAAGGAGAGACAAGGACTACGTACGTCGGCCAGCTACCTCGTAAATCTCCGATACTCTATCACGCACGAGCTCAACTTCCTCCGTGACCGGATACACCTGGATCTGCACATGAAGTGCAAGGTATAGCGTGGGTACAATCAACTTAGCAAGTAGCAGAAATAAATAAGGAACTGAGAAGCAGTGACGAGCTATACAAATACAATTTATTTCAATAATTTCAACAATAAAAGTAGACATTGGTAAATTCCCGCAATATAAGTCAAGTTAGCTGCATATTTACTAAGTTAGGTAAACTAGATATGATATTTTTCAGAAGTTCAGAACAGTAACATAAATCAGCTAAGTGCAGGAAAAAAGGAAGACAAACTCAACCTCTCAGGGTAACATACGCTCAAGCTCTCGATAGCTCAATACTCGGCTCTCAGCCCTTAATACACCCACTCAACAGGTATCTGCGCTCGCTGGGGGTGTACAGACTCCAGAGGGGATCCTTCAGCCCAAGCGTTATATCGTTGCGGCGTGCAGCCCGATCCAATCTCGTTGCGGCGCGCAACCCGATCCAATCTCATTGCGGCGTGCAACTCGATCCACAATCCATAAATAGCCGTAAGGCTCGTTGCAGCATGCAACCCGATCCATATACATTCATCCCTCAGGCTCGTTGCGAGCGTGCAACCCAATCCATATATTCTCACACAGCTCACAACTCGGCACTCAGGCCGTATCTCAGTCACTAACCTCTCCAGCCTCTCGGGCTCACAGACAAGTAAGACTGTGACCGAGTATAAGACAACAATTAGAACTCAATTCAACAAGTATACGACCGTTGCGGATCCCAACAGTGATATCATATGGCCTAAGCATGGTTTCTAACATAAATGGCAGTCAAATTTCTAGAAGACAAAGAAAACATGTAATCAACAATAGGCTATTCGACTTTACAGTCTCATGGGACGGACAAAGTCACAATCCCTCACGGTGCATGTCCGTCTACTAGCATGTGCGTCACCTCTAAATAATCACATCATACCAAATTCTGGTGGTCTCATACCCTCAGGACCAGATTTAAGACTGTTATTTACCTCAAACTGCGCAAAAATCCTACTTCGAAATGCCTTTGCCCTTCGAATCAGTCTCCAAATGCCCCGAATATAGCCACAAGCAGTACAAGATAATTAATATTGTCTAAAAAAATCAATTCCATAAGAAAAACCCAAAGTTCTAAACAAAAATCCGAAATAGACTCAACTTGGCCCCCCAGGCCCACGTCTCCAAATCCGTCAAAAGTCAAGAAACCCGAAAGGCCATCCACTCACGAGTCTAGCCATATTAAATTTATCAAAAATCGACACCATTTGGTCATCCAAATCCCCAAATTTCATTTTCCAATTCTCAAGCCTTAAACCTCAAATTTTCACTTCAAAATCTCACTAATTAGGTGCAAAATCAGTAGGGAAATACCATTATCGAAGATAAATAGATACAAGGATCTTACCTCAGTAATCACTTCAAAATCCTCCAAAATTCGAGTTCCAAAATGTAAAAATGGTGAAAAATTTCGATGTCCCGTATTTATATGTTCTTCCCAGGGCCTTTCGCACCTGCTGCATAATTTTTGCACTTGTGGAGCCGCTCCTGCGCCAAAAGATCCGCACTTGCGGAATTCACTTAGACCCACTGGGCTCGCACATGCGCTCCAGGTCTCGCACCTGCGAAGTCGCTTCTCCGCCCCTTCATCCGCTTCTGCGAAAATGACCAAGTCTGCCCTCTTAGCATCTGCAGGCCATCCTCGCATCTGCGGGCTCGCAGATGCACCCCTTTCTCGCAACTGCACCTCTTGACCAGCCTGGACTTTCCCTCATCTATGGCCTCCTCTTTTCTTCTGCGGGTCTGCACCTGCGGGCTCCCCACCGCAGATGCGAAACATCAGAAAACTCAGCAACCTTCTAACTCCAAAACTTGGTCCGTTAACCACTCGAAATCGACCTGAGGACCCCGGGACCTCAACCAAACTTACCAAAAAGTATGATACCCTAATACGAACTTAGTTGAACCCTCGAATCAACCCAAACAATACCAAAAACACATATTACACCCAGATTCAAGCCTAAAGAACTTCTAAACTTCCAAATTCCACAAACGACGTCGAAACCTATCAAACTACGTCCGGTTGACTTAAAAATTTGCACACAACTCATAAATGACACCAAGAACCTACTCCAGTTTCCGGAAATCAAATTCGGCCCCGACATCAAAATTTCCACTGCTGGTCAAATTCGCCAAATTCCAACTTTAGCCAATTTAAGCCTAATTCTACTACGGACCTCCAAATCACATTACAGACACGCTCCTAAGTCCAAAATCACTTAATGGAACTAACGAGACCATCAAAATTCAAATTTGATGCCTTTTACAAATAAGTCGACATGCGATCGATTTTTCCAACTTAAGCTTCCAATTAAGAGACTAAGTGTCTCAATTCACTTTGACGTCACTCTGGACCCGAACCAACCAACCCGGTAAGACATATAACAACTATAGAATAGAATAGAAGCAGAAAATGGGGAGAAGGGACTACAACTCTAGAGATGACCGGTCGGGTCGTCACAGTTCCAGATTAATAAGAATTGAATCTGGTAGAATTATATTGGCCAGCTTTCTTCAATTAATTTTTTCATCATAATATATGCGCTTCACTTATATGCAGTGGGATTATTACCAGGTTGTTGTATGATCATGTCCAACTCTAGTCCTAAAAAGGATAAGTGGTCGCTGCAAATGTAATCCGGTCTAAAAGTCCGAAGTCGAATCCCACATAGAACTTAGGTTTCGCTATAATTGTTAATATCACCAATAAGCCAAGCTCGAATAATTCCTAAGTTATAAACATTAAGATTTTTATATCTAACTAATTAACTAACAAATTAAAATAGTAAAT
Source organism: Nicotiana undulata (assembly GCA_005239495.1). Taxonomy (NCBI): domain Eukaryota; kingdom Viridiplantae; phylum Streptophyta; class Magnoliopsida; order Solanales; family Solanaceae; genus Nicotiana; species Nicotiana undulata. The sequence goes on from ML249861.1 coordinate 69,771, forward strand.
TAGCAACTAAAGATACTACTGTCTCTGGAGACAAGATTAAGGAGGTCTAGATTTATGATTTCCCCAATTGTCGGAATCCTTCCCGCTATGTTTCCTACAATTTTGCCTATGTATTCTCTGTTGATCATGAGCACTCGACTTATCATAATTCTCTCTCGAGCAAGTACAATAATTTACTAGTCATATTCTCTCGAACTACGCTAGCTGGCTTTATCTAACCGCTCACTATGACTACGTCAAGGCTTTGTTATTTATAAACCTACCTTTAAACCTGTTATATTGATTTCTCACATACGCTAGGAGTGACGTTGTTCAACAACCACCTAAATATGTATCTTTTATTAAGCAACACATAATAAATAGGCACAGTCAATCGATGGCTATTCAATCAACTGATATAATCATATAGTTGAACAAATAGATAAATCCAAAGGTTAATTTATCTTAAAACATCACAAGAATTCATCCTCCATGAGATTCCATCAAAACTCTAGATAATTAACTAGTTACTCATAATAGTATGTAAAACTACAATACTAAAATTCATAACCAATAATGAAAAGTAGGAAGAAGAAGGGAAAAGCTCGTGGTTGAATCTTCTTCTTTGCTTCTCGTGTATTCTTGCCTCCTTAGGCGTTGTCTTACCCTAAAATAGTGTCTCCCCCTTCAAAAGGACATTTTATGATGTATTTATATAAATTAGGGTTGATGTGGGGCGTCCTTGATCTCTCCTAATTCGAAAAGGACACGCTGAGTCGCGTGCAATCGTTAGTGCAACGCGCGACTTCTAGCATGCTCCCTGTTATTTCTTTTTTTCTTCTTTGTTCTTTCGCGTGCCAGGTCTAGTGCCAACCTCCATACTGCACTATTTTTTTTGTTCATCTCCTAGGCCATTTCACGCCTACCTTCATGCAATGCACCAATTGTGGCACGCTCTAAGGTCTTGCATCTCTACTCTTTTTGCATCAAATCATCTAATTCTTGCCAACTTCCATCCAAATTTGCTCCTACACACAATAAACATGTAATGAGCATATTTTATGTTTATAAATATGTAATATCCCACAACTCACGTACAAAATGATATGAAGCTAACCTAAAATCATGAATTTTTTATCATTTATCATTGTTCTTGTTGTTGTATATTCACTTAATTTGGACGACTTGTAGCTATTGCAATTGTTGTTGATTTCTTTCATCTATTTTTCTTGTTCTTACATTGTTGTTATCATTTTTCTGGCTTATGTTGTTGATATTTGATTGTTTCTATTCATCCTCTTGATTCAAAGGTCTTTTAGAAATAATTTCTCTACCTTCTCAGTGTGGGGATAAGGTCTGTGTATACATTACCCTCTCTAGACCTCACTTATGAGATTTTAGTGAGCTTATTATTATTGTACTTCATTTGGACATGACTATAAAAGTAAAAGGAAACTCTATTATATTGAAAGGTAAAGGAACTAAGTGGGAATTTGGACATAAGAATGGAAAAATTCCAGAAAAAAGTGAAAATAAATTTCAAGTGAAAATGATATTTTGAAAACTAGAGTTGTATTTGGACTTGAATATAATTTTGGGTTATTTTTTATTTTTGTGAGTGATCTGAGTAAAGTTTTTAAAAAAAGTTTCTTTTTGAGTTTTCTGTTAAGAAACTTAGCTCAAAGTAATAATATAAAACAAGAAAATAGATAAGAGATATAGAGAACAAGAGAGAAGAACTTCTTATTTCTTTCGAGTGTTTCAAGTATGTACAATATCACTCCATCTTCTATTTATAGTATTACATAGTTGTATACAAATGAATGTCATAAACATGACATTAAACATTTTAGATCATGGAGAAAGATCATGGGGAGGTTATGGAGGTATGGGAGTTACAACCATAACTCCATAAGTATTGGAGTAGTGGGAGTTATGGAGATAATGGAGAAGAGTAGTGAGTATTACTCTTTTATGAGTTATGGACATCCACCAATAAATAATTATTTATAACACTCCCCCTTGGATGTCCATCGATAATGTGCGTCGTTAAAACCTTACTAGAAAAAAAACCGTGGGAAAAAAATCCTAGAGAAGAAAAAAGAGTACACATATCTTGTAATACACATTACTTGCTGCCTCGTTAAAAACCTTGCCAGGAAAACCTAGTGGGATAAAACCTTAGCCAAGGAAAAAAGAGTACAGTGCGTATTTGTCTCCCCCAGATGAAAACATCACTTTATTTTCTGGAGACGACGAATTCCAAGCTTGTATAACAACTTTTATAATGTTGACATAGTCAATGCCATAGCGAATTATTCCACCAAATTATCATTTGAACAAATTTATTGAACATCTATTTCACCATTATGTTGATGATTGTGTCTGATAATGAACTTTGATGAAATATATAATTTATTCTGTCTCCTTCAATATATTCTTCTTTCAATTGAGATAAGCAAACATCAGTGTCTTCACTATTATTGGAATCTTCTCTTCAAAGAAATTTTGTGAAATGATAATATGGCAATTCTCACATACAAATAGATCATTTGAAGAACGGACTTCAAGAAATGCCTGCATTTGCATAAACAACAAAACCTTGACAATATTTGTTAGAATAAACAAATATATATCAAGGATTCCTTTTGCAATATAATACTAATAGTATTCCAGTATCTTTATATAGGAATTAAACTATATCTCACTAGCATATTTTTAACTCATGGTTCTAGAAAGATACACAGTGCACCAATTGCAATAGACACAAAGATAAATCATATACGTCGTGGTTGCTCTAATCCACATAAGGATGAATTTCTTTGGAACCTTAATATGCTTCAGAACAGTTTAAATCTTTCAATATTTTTTATACGCATATCAAATTTATCAGGTATTGCCAGACTAAAATCTGAAAGCAACTGTATCCACCACAATGGAACATGTTTCCATATAATCTATGCCAGGACATTTACGTAATATCTTGTGTCACCCCACTGGCTTTATACTTTTAGGTGTTGGGACTATCCAAAACTTCACGTTTTCCAAGTGAAGTTAATCTTGATTGCGTATTTTTCATTGACCAATTATTTATCTGTCCAAATTCCATAACAGATTTGAGCTCAAGATCCTCGTCAATATTAAAACTATTGAGCGCTACATTATATCAACAATATCATCGATGATCATTTTACATCGGTTCCATTATCACACAATAAAGACATAACTTATCGAGATCTCATTATTTTCAGGTACCTAAGCCTTACAGAGCACTTGCCTCCTTAGTATGACCATCTTTATTATTTTCTCTTCTCCTTCTTCAAGGAGTTTTATCTTTGGAACCGATTAGTCTATTATGATTCATGCGTTCCGTAGACTATGTCCATCGTGGACTTTATTCTATTTGGAGCATTAGCAGCTGAAATATAACCTTTAGCTTTGGGTCAGCAAATACGCCTGGCAATAATTTACAAATGAATTATCACTTGAACTTTAAGTTCATTTTTTTTTTGTAGGAGGATCTAGGTACACTCATAATAATTCATTCCATGATTACTTTTTCAGCTGCCAATTTTCTCCCCCTAATCCTGGGATCACAAACACATATCCCCAACTTTCTTTGGGGACCCATCATTATGCAGTATGGTGGAACAATTAAATCATATAGAACATCCATATTTCTAGATGAAAATTATTTGCTTCCTGACCCTGAACCAATTGTGATTGGGAGAATTTATCATAACTTGGATAGATGTGTACAAGTGTTATTGTATGTTAAATAATACATCTCATAACCAATGGTTTAGCTATAATTGGAGACATACAATTTCTGCTAAACCAAGTTGGATTTAAACCAGCATTATCAAGATAAATTATCATAGTTTATATTCTGGAACTGTTCTCTAATAATTTGGGCAATCAAACTTGCAAAATTCACACTGCAAGTTGACAACAAACGCACATGTGATCATGAAATAGATGCATCTTTTAAAATTATATTATAGTAAACGGTCCACATGGCCGGTGACTGTGCCCATAAATATATCACATTTTATTCGTTCCAGAAATCAGGGATTTAATCTCAACCTTAGCTGGTATATCAGGGGAATAAACATCACAAGAGAATTCTTGAAGAGCCTTCTATTTCTTCAATATATGCCAATGTGAATTCTCAATAAATTTTTCGCACCATAATTGAACCGGGATGGCCAACCGGTCATGCCAACTAATATTTGTTTCAGTAAAGCTCTAATTTACTTGTGGCATGTGATTCCATCATCATGCTTATACTTGTGTATTACAAATAGAAGAAAAATCGGGTAACCTTTTATATTTACCCGGTATGATTATAGTAATATGAAGATATTCAATTTTCCTTTTACTTATAGTCTCAATATGCCAACCACTTTGACTAATACATTTGAAATTCAAAAGGTTTCTTTTGAGACTTACTACAATATTAATTTCAAGAACAATTTCATCAATCGGGGTAGTAACAAATTCGCTCTTCCGGAGCTCTTAATTGATTTTGTACTACAAGATCTGTTGTCACGCCATCTATATGATGAATATATCCCACGGAGAAAATTATATTATAATAATTGTCATGGCCGAAGTCATCATAAGCAAAACCATTTCTTGCTTTAAGTTTGCCTTTAATAACTTTTTATAAGGCATGGCATAATATTTTTGCATGTACGCGACCAATGACATATTCATGTAACCACATTGTAATATTCATTATCTTTATTTCTCTAAAACCTCCCTTAGAGGTGAGTTGTGGTATTTATACAACCATGCATAAGCACATTCTTATGCATATTTTTCATCACAAATATATTTCAACATTTACTTTCAGGAATGAGTATGCATTTACAATGCTTATCACAAGTCACATTTTCGTGAATGGACTATAATCATGTGAACGTGTCTTATATTAATCGACCACATTGATACATATTTCCTTCATCGTCGAAGGATTATCTTGAGAACTTATTGTTCTCCTTTTTACGATTACCAAAATGATGACTGTTACGATTTGATAATTTGGCACGCCCACGTTCATTGGTCAACCACTTCTCTTTATTTAGACTTATTATGCACCGCTAGCTCATGTTCACTTTAAGAATGGAGCAAATCAAGTGGGACAAGCTTCATGCTTTTTCATGAAAAATACTTTATTTTTCTTTAGTCATCATTATATCATCAATATGGTGCATTGGGACTCAAACTCAACTCCTTACCCATATAAAGGCATGTTAGGTCATAATGAGTTGGGACTCAAATCTAACTCTTATCATCATAATGCACCAAGACTCAAACCTGATGTCTTACCCTTATACAATGGCATAATAAGTCTAAGTGGACTCACCCTTGAGTCTTTCATGATATACTACTTTCTAATAATCAATTATTTTTCCCATTTTTTCATGAACAACTACATGATAAAATATAAAGGGAATAAAACTATCTTAGTTAAACAAAATTTATTTTGATCACAACATAAATTTAAATTCTTATTATTTTTATAAGATTAATTAGAAACCTTCTCAATAGTTAACAGTTTCATAATCTTGGCTTGCAAACTGTCGGAGCAGTACGTATGGGATATGATGTCAATTCATCGTAATATGCTCTTGTTTGTCACTCTAAAGCAGGTACTCCATATGTATACATCTGCACCAATGAAACTAAATTGTTAAGTAACAATAGTTAAACCAAGTCTTAAATATTTATGTAAGTTAATTGCATAATTCATGGCAACTGAAAAATGATACTCCATGTATAATAGAAGCAAGCACAACATTGATATGGCAACGAAATGCCCAGATTTTCACAAGCTCAACCAAATTGATTCAAGGTTGTAGCTCCCATGGAAGGCTTTCATCTCTTATAGAAAATATAAGAAGAATATAGCAATTCGTGCTGATAACGTGTTAAGAAACTTAGCTCAAAGTAATAATATAAAACAAGAAAATAGATAAGAGATATAGAGAACAAGAAAGGAGAGCTTCTTATTTCTTTCAAGTGTTTCAAGTATGTACAATATCACTTCATCCTCTATTTATAGTATTATATAGGTATACAAAAGAATGTCATAAACATGACATTAAACATTTTAGATCATGGAGGAAGATCATGGGGAGGTTTTGGAGGTATGTGAGTTACAACCATAACTTGAGTAGTGGGAGTTATAGAGTGGAGAAGAGTAGCGGGTATTACTCTTTTATGAGTTATGGACATCTACCAATAAATAATTATTTATAACATTTTCTAAATTTTTGAAAAATTCCAAAATTCATCTTTAAGTGATTTTTTTTTTCATGGCCAAGCAAGCTCTACAAATAGAGATTAAATATCAATATGATAAATACAGATAATTGTCCGGAATAAAAAGTTGTTAAAGTCTCTCTATAGGATTTTTTTTTTTTTTTTTGTGAATATTCTAAAAAATATTTTGAAACATCTCTCTTGAAACTGCAAGAAATATGGTGTTTAAATTAGGAGTGCATAATGGGCGAATCAGACGGATATTTATGTTAACGGTTTGATTTATCGGTTATCGATGTATAAATATGATAATCCGCTAGTCACCCAATAAAAACAACGGGTGGATTGATATTGATTTAGGGGTTATCAACGGACAATTTATTGATTAAAATCAAATTGAAAAAGTTGAGAATTAAAGATAAGGAAAGCATTACATCCACTCGGTGCTCGTCTCTCTCTAATCAACATTTATATAATCCAGTTGGTTTTAGCAATGTTGCTAATAACAAATTCACGTGAGAGAGATAGGCTTCTCAATCTGAATAGACAAGTCTTGTAAAATAAAGCTTTTTTCTCCTCTTAGATGAAAATGATGATCAACACCTTTTGTTGAACATATAGTTCAAGATTATGGCTTAAGCATATGCACTCTACATCGTTACTTATCATATCATGACAGCAAATAAAATGTTGACTAAGTGGTAGCACAATATACATATCTTGTTCTACGAAGGCTTAAGGCCTTAAGCTAAATCGCCACCACTGTGTTGCCACAAATTGATGATATTGGTAGCCTGATTAAGAAGAGTAATCATATAATTCTGTGATGTCCACGGTTTAATTACTCTCCAGCATGACTTGAAATAATACTTTATATGGTTAAAAGTGTAAATACGGGTTAACGGTTTATCCGATAAGGATATTGAGTAATCCGTTCTCATACCATTAAGCCGTTAGTTATAAAATTTTAATTCATTTACCAATTATTACCCCAATAACCCAATACCAATAAGCCAATAAGCAATTACGGTTTGATTTTGAACCACCCTAATTTAAATAAGAGTACAACTCTACCCTTTTTGATTGTTCAAGCGGCTATAAGTTGTAGGGGAGCAAAGTATTTAACACAAAGTGGGAGAAGGAATTATTGTGCCTCACCTAGCCATACAAAGTTGCTTACCTCATACTGGCTCAGTCAAATAACGGTTAAAACTTGACACATGACACATTTCTTTATATGCGCTCTTATTATTAAACTATAGCTAATTAATACACATTTTTACCTTAATTTATAACTTAGTCACGGTAAATTATTATGCTTTGATATAAACACGAGTGCAAGAGTTCAGTGCAAACGAACGCAAACATGGTAACAAGGCGACCAATCAATTGGAATGTGTCAAATTTATACTGTAGATAACAATAGTTGTTTGTTACTTAATTATAAACAAAGTTTTGGTTTTTTTTTTGTTCTACTTCTTGGTTTATTTGCGTGTCCAACTTCTGTCACCAACCAGAAAGCTTCTCATTGATACTAAGAACAATAGACGTGAATGCCTTGTATACTTCACTTTCATTATATTTTACCAAATTTTCTTTGCAACCACTTTCCGCAGATTCTACACTCATATTATGTAGGTCGTCCAACTTAGCTCGATTAATTCTTGAATAATTCATGAGATCAATAAGAACAAAATCTTGCTTATCAAATTAAATCATCGCTGGGCTTATAAGCATTTTCATGGGTTGAGTGTTGGAATACTTAATAGTTAGGGCTTAACGGTGGTGAAGGGAGTTAATTGTAGTGGTTAGTTAGTTGTTAAAAGTTAGTTAATTACACTATATATGCATATGACAGTTGGATGACTACTGGATGTTAGATCAGTTAGCTAAGTTTAGTGTTGTATATAAGTATACATTGTAAGCTCTTTCGAGGACAATTATTTCTCTTTGTCTTCTCGAACATTCTAACTGCTCCACTATCTTTGTTCGACCACTTATGTTGCCATTGTTGCCCAAGCTAATTCCTCCATGGGAGGAATTAAGCTTGGAGTTGAGTTAGACACAGTAAATTCACACGGTATCAGAGCATTTGAGATTGGAATTTCAGCAAAATCATAGAATTTTGCAACAATTTCTTCTTCTTTGATGCTCAATTCAAATTCAACAATGGCGGCTGAAAAAATTGATCATACTCATCCACCATTTGTGCATCCTTCCTATACTTCTAGCTCAATTCTAATTCCAGTCAAATTATCTGGATCTGGGAATTAAGGATTGTGGCATCGAACGATGTGAATTGTGTTGCAAGCTAAGCGGAAATTAGGGTTCGTCACTGGCACTTGTAAGAAGGAGTCATTCAAAACTGAACTCCATGAGGATTGGGAGACATGCAATGCTATTGTGCTCTCCTAGTTGATGAACATAGTGTCGCCGAATCTCCTTAGTGGCATCGTCTATGCATCAAATGCGCATCGGGTTTGGAAGGCTTTGCACGAAAGGTTTGACAAGATGGACACAGTAAGGATATATCAATTGCATCAAGAAATTGAATCATTTCTTAAGGAACATATTATGTCTCAACTTACATCACAAAACTGAAGGAACTCTGGGCTAAATACGATGCAATGGTACCTTCACCAGGATGTCATAGTCCAAGATCGAAGGATTACATAGAGCATATCCATAGACAGAGGTTACTTCGATTCTTAAGTGGACTGAATGAGTCCTATGAGCCATCGAGGAGGCAGATCCTAATGAAAGATGTTGAACCTACCTTGAACCAAGCTTATGCGATGATAATCGAAGACGAAAGCTAGAGGTCTAGTTCTACTTCAACAGGGAAGGTTGATCCAAGGGCAATGCAAGTTGGACAAGGACAACCATACAAAGAAAATAAACCTTACATGTACTATGAACATTGCAATATGAAGGACACTTGAAATGGAATTGTTATAAACTAGTTAGTTACCCACGAGACTCCAAATGAAGGAAGAAATTTATGGCTAACAATGTGATTGGGATTTCTGACTTGAATAAAAAGGCTCCATCAATGATGAATATAGTTGTGGGCACACATATGATACCTTTCTTAACTAAAGAGAAATATGATCAAATCCTCAATATGTTGAACAAAGGAAGTACCGAGCCACAAGTAAACATGGCGGGTATAACAACTTCCTTTATGGCAGATTTAAATTGTGAAGAATGGATAATCGATTCAGGGGATTCACATCATATTACTTCTAGCTTAGATACATTACAAAGTAGAACTAAGCTGCAATCACACGATAAAGAACAAGTTATCCTGCCTAATGGAGGAAAATACACTATAACACATAAAGGAATAGTAGAATTTCTAGAGAATATGAAAGTACACAATGTACTTTATGTTCCAGACTTCAAGTTCAACCTGTTATCAGTTACAAAACTGACAAAGAAACTCTCTTGCTCTGTCACTTTCTTTTCTGATTTTTCTGTGTTTCAGGACCTTTACAGTGGCAGGGTGATGGGGATCGTAGAGAAAAATTGAGGATTGTACACAGTTAATAAAGATTCAAATAAGAAGTTGGAATTGTTAGTGATGAATATAGATGTATCATAGCATAAGGAAGATAACATCTTATGGCATATGATATCAATGTAGACAATGACTGTTTTATCGGTCCTCTTGCCAAGCAAAGCAGGTTATTCTTTCCTAGTAGTCAATCTAGAAGTCAGTCTGTACTAGAGCTTATTCATATGGATGTTTGGGCTCCCTACAAAATTCCTACTCATGACAAGAAGCAATTTTTCCTAACAGTAGTTTATGATATGTCTAAATTTACTTGGATATATTTGTTGCAGTTTAAAGCTGATGTGTTTGTTGGTTTAAAAGTATTTCTTGCTATGATAAGAACTCAGTTTAATGCAATTACAAAAATCATTCATGCCGACAATGGTACTGAATCTTTTAATCATCAATGTAAAAGCTTACTAGAATCATATGGCATTTTACATCAAACTAGTTGTGTCTATACTCCACAACAAAATGGAGTTACGGAGTGCGAACATACACATATTCTTGATGTACCAAGGACATTAAAGTTTCAGGGCACCATTCCAACTAGATTTTGGGAAGAGTGCATAGATGCAATAGTTTATCTCATCCAGATTGTTATATGTTTTGAATGTGAGGACTCCTTTTAAAGTTATATATGACATGCCACGCCCATCTGAAGGTGTTTGGATGCTTGTGCTATGCTGTGAACCTACCCGAATGAGACAAATTTACAGCTAGAGCCAAGGGTACTATATTCTTTGGGTATTCTGTCACTCAAAGGGGACACAAGCTGTTAGATCTTGAGACTAAACAATTGTTTATTAGTCGAGATATAGTATTCAAGGAGCATATATTTCCCACTCTCCTATCCCTCATCTATTGGTTGCTTCTCCACAGCTCATGACAGGGGGAGACTGCAAGATAATCATGAAGCAGTGGACTATGAAGTATATGAAGAAGCACACTCAGTTGACACTCATGAAGGACCTGAGAGTGTTGGCATTATTCCTGATGGATCTGTTGATTATACCCATGATGTTGAGGCTGATACTTATGATGAACCTACTCATACTGAACCAGTTAATGTTGTCAATCATAATCCTAAACCTCTTGATGCCCTTTCTAAGGATACTCATGCAGAACCTAAGGCTGATGATGCACCTGCTTCTATACCTGCAGACAATCCTGAAAACCTTTATATACCTGAAGGTATTAGCTGACTCAGAGAGAACTCATAGAGGATGATGCCTCTGATCACACAACACAAACCTTGCAAAAATCAGGAAGAACTGCTAAAGCACCACTATGGCTTCAACATTTTTTGACTAGAAGAAGGCAAATGGGGTAACATTACATACTTTGGCAGACTACAACTCTTATGACCATGTGTCAGAGAGACACAAGAGGTACTTGGCCAAGCAATCAGCCCTCACAGAACCTCAAGGTTTCAAGGAAGCATCCCGGGATGAGAACTGGATTGATGCAATGAAAATGGAGATCAAAGCATTGGAGGATAATAATACATGGGAGGTAGTAGATCTACCGAAAGGCAAGATTGAAATTGGATCTAAATGGGTTTATGAGATAAATTACAAGTTCAATGGAGATGTAGAAAGATACAAGGCTAGATTGGTTACAAAAGGATATAACCAGAAGGAAGGATTGGATTACCATGAGAGTTCATCACTAGTTGCCAAAATGGTGATAGTTAGAACACTGATTGCATTGGAAGCATGAAGAGGTTGGAACATGTATCAAATGAATGTCTGCAATGCATTTTTGCAAGGAGATCTATATGAATAGGTGTACATGGATCTTTCTTAGGGTTTCAAAAGACATGGGGAGTCAAAGGTCTGTAAATTGAAGAAATCATTGCATGGGCTTAAACAAGCTTCAAGGCAATAGAATATAAAGCTCATTGAGGCATTGATAGAATCAGACTACTAGTAGAGCTTGTATGACTACTCTTTGTTTACTAAAAGAATAAGAGATAACTTTGTAGCAACCTTGATATATGTGGATGATTTGTTATCACAAGGGATGATGAAAAACTCATATAGGAAATAAAAGATGTACGACATTATAAGTTCAAAGTGAAAAACCTTGGAGAATTGAGTTACTTTATGGGAATCGAGATTATGAGGTCAAGCAAAGGAATCTTGTTGAATCAAAGAAAGTACACATTGCAGTGGGTGTCAGATTTGGGATTAAGAGGAACAAATCAGTGGCAACACCTGTTGATTTGATTCACTTCACGAGAGTTGATAAACATACTGGTGCAACATGGGATGAGGTATTAACTGATACATTAGCCTACCAAAGGATCATTGGTAGATTGTTCTTCCTAACAATAACTAATCCAGACATCAGCTATGTTGTATAGACTAAGTTAGTTCATGCAAGCACCCAAAAGATCTCATTGGGGTGCAGCGGTTAGAGTGGTAAAATACATCAAGAAGGATCCATGAATAAGAATACTTATGCGTAGTTTGCAATCTGATACCTTGACCTGCTATTGTGATGCTGATTGGGCAGCATGCCTAAACACAAGGAGATCCGTGACTGGTTTTCTAGTAACATTTGGGGAGTCCCTAATATCCTGGAAATCAAGTAAACAACAGACAGTTTCAAGAAGTTATGTTGAAGTAGAATACAAGAGTTTGGTAGCAGCTACAACAGAAAGAACGAGATGACAAAACATATAGAAATCGATTTCCACTTTGTGAGAGAAAAGATCAAGGAAGGGAAGATAGCAACACATAACATTGGGACAAAAGATCAACAAATTCGTTCACAAAAGGTTTTAAGAAAAGTGCAAGATTGTTTCTTACTTAGCAAGCTGGGAGTGATTAATGTTTTACACCCTCAAGCTTGAGAGGCGTGTTGCAATACTTAATAGCTAGGGCTTAGCTGTGGTTAAGAGAGTTAATAATAGTGGTTAGTTAGTTACTAAAAGTTGGTTAATTACACTGTGCATATGACAGTTGGTAGACAACTAGAGATTAGATCAGTTAGCTAAGTTAGTGTTGCATATAAGTATACATTATAAGCTCTTTACAAGATAAGAAAGTTATTTCCCTCATCTTCTCGAACACTATAAATGCTCAACTATCTCTGTTCGACCACTTCTGTTGACATTGCTGCCCAAGTTTAATTACTCCATGGGAGGAGCTTGGAGCTGAGTTAGACACAATAAATTCAGATTGAGAAATCAAGATCTTGCATAGTGACATTTTTACGTGAAAATGACTCTGAGCCAGCAAAATGGTGGGGAAAGTGATTAGTGTCTCTTTTACCTTTACATCAAGAATCTAATGTTAGCTATGTCTTACTCCCTTCGTCCCCATTTTATGTACTCCAGTGTTTTCAGATTTCAAGAGTTAAAATAATATTTTTATTACAGTTTTTTATATGTATGTTAAATATTTTAAATTTTAATTATTATGTCTTATCATAATATCTTATAATAATATTTATGTAGTTTCCAAAAATAAAAATTAAATAAACTTTTGCAAGTTCTAGCTATTCCTTAAATAAGGGTCCTAAAAATTGGCTGATTTTGCACTTCCCCCCCGTATAAAACCACAACTCTTTCTTCGGGTTCGCTTCGAGGCTCCCGCGGCTCGCCCCAAGCGGGACACTATCAAAATGTGGGCTTACCTTACGCGCAACAGGCGGATAACGCCTAACACACATAGCTCGGGAATAGTTGGCGCAAATCATGCGTCAAATTCCCCAACTAGCAGTGTTGACACTCAAGATTCTTTAACAAATGAATGAATTATGAAGATTGAGAGCAGCTCAAAATAATGAGTCATAGTATTGTATATTCGCTAATTGAGAACGCTTGACGCGCCGGAATAGCCTTGCTTTCGCGTTATCCCCTCCTTCCTTCGATCAGGTTAGCACTTATGCTGCTTCACGCAACTATATCCAATCAATTGTGAGTAGAGACGACACTTGAATCAGTCATCATCCTTCGCTCTTGTGCTAAAAGGTCTCTTACCACATGTCGTTATTCCATCCTTTTTGGAAAGGGTAGATGCTTTTCTCCTCAATTCATCGAGATTTCAAGTTGTTTCATTATTCCTTGATGAGCCGAGGGTCTATCGGAAATATTTTTTTTATTTTTAAAAAGTAGGGTAAGGCCTGTGTACACACTACCCTTTCCAGATCCCATTTATGGGAATACAACGGGTTCGTTATTATTATTATTTTCAAATATATATATATATATATATATATTTAAAAATAAAGAGAATGTTTCCGATATATATTATTTCAACAACTTAAAATTTTTATATCTAAACTCACAGTTAAATTGAACTTTCAAAATCAACAACCGCCACAGTGCCACACGACAAATTGCACGGCTTGCTTATGCCGGCATCATGGGAACAGTAAAGTAAAAGATGGGACGTTCCTTTCTTTTCCATTGTATCAGACACAGATTTGTGGCCCTTTTGAGACTCCTGCTAATCTGCATAATGGTAAAGAGAAGAAGAGTAAAAAGACCCGTTTGGTTATAAATTTTACCAAAATATATTTGGGTTTTTTTTTTTTGACAAATATATATTTGTTTATTAATTTTATCTATATTTTAGCAAAATAAAACCCAAATTCCAACACCAGTTCAGAGTTAATTTTGGCCCAAAATATTATTATTATATTTTTTCAAAAATTACCTTAAACTTTTGTATTTTATAAATAAGCCCACCATTAATAAATGTTGTAACAATGTTGTTTCGTCTTTTCGGTCATCTGATAGTGTATTACGTAGTTCATTATAAAAATGATAATTTTGTACCAGATTTATTTATGTTCAGGACTAAGGTTTGATAGTATAATAAATGTTATTGATGAAGGTATTATTGGGTATTTGTGATAGTTTTTAAAACTTATGGATGTAAGACATGTTTCATGTTTTTTCCAAAAGAAAAATATATATATTTTGAAAACTGATGTTCAAACACATTTTTATCTTCAAATCACACTTCACCCAAATAAAAAATAAATTAAAAATATATGACCAAAGCTAGCAAAATTTTCAATCACGTTTCTACCTCCTTATGTAAGCAGTGACTTCACTATATACATATAGCATGTCAGGACCAGACATGATATTTTATGTTGTTTGCATTAGAAGCATACTAATTCTCCTCCATCACATCTTTTAATTTCCACATGGAAAAAAAAATGAATTACCAAGACAAAAACAACCAAAACCACAAAACTTTGACGTATGTATCAATCTTATCTCATCGTCTTTATCTATATACGTTATAGTATTACAATGAATTATATATATATATATATATATATATATATATATATATATATATATATATATATATATATATAGTAACGACCCGACCGGTCGTTTCTTGTTATCAGACCCTGTTCACCTAAATGAGACTTCCCGTAGTTGCTTTTAATGATTTATGACTTGTGTGGATGGGTGGTTTGGGATTTGGAAGAGTTTGGAATGGTATAGGAACACTTGGTTCCTTAAGGTTGGCCTTTTTGGCCAAGTTTGACTTCGGTCAACATTTTTAATAAATGACCTCAGAATCGAGTTTCGACGGTTCCGGTAGCTTCGTATGATAATTTCGGACTTGGGCATGTGTCCGGAACGGATTTTGGATGACCCTAAAGCGTTTAAGCG
Source organism: Nicotiana undulata (assembly GCA_005239495.1). Classification (NCBI taxonomy): domain Eukaryota; kingdom Viridiplantae; phylum Streptophyta; class Magnoliopsida; order Solanales; family Solanaceae; genus Nicotiana; species Nicotiana undulata. The sequence goes on from ML249861.1 coordinate 85,226, forward strand.
CCAAATAGTGAAATAGGAATCTCCTTAAGTTCAAATTCTGGTTTGGAACGTGTTTTTGTGTTATCAAGGTCCGAACGGAATTCCAAGATCTGGAATAGTTCCGTTATGTCATTTATAACTTGCTCGCAAAGTTTGAGGTCATTCCGAGTAGTATAGGTCGGTTCGGCGCATTGTTAGCAAATTCAAGAACTTAAAGTTCTTAAGTTTGATTCTAGGGGTTTTGAGGTGTTATTTTGAGTTTTAGTGTTGTTTTGGGTGTTCTGAATGCTCGAGCGAGTCCGTACTATGATTTGGGACTTGTTGGTATATTTGGACGGGAGCTCGGGTGGGCCCAGGTGCCGCTCGGGCACCAAACGAGGCAAAAAAAACCAGCAGTTATAACTGTTGGTGCACCAGATCTTGTGTGATTGCAGGTGCGGTTGCCCAGTCGCAGGTGCGGGACCGCTCCTGCGGTCCAAGCCTCGCAAGTGCGTTTTCAGGTGGCATCCCCTTTTCTCGCAGATGCGGATCAAGTTCTGCAAGAGCGGAGCTGCAGGTGCGGGCTCCTCTCCGCAGGTGCGAGCTTTGTCCCCCTAGCCCAGTTCTGCAGGTGCAAGACCGCAGGTGCGGAACCACTGTAGGCAGTGAGTTCTTTAAAACTCGGAATTTGTTCATTTTACTCCATTTTCTTCCACCATAGACGACCTTGAGAGCTTGGAAAATAGCCCCACGACCTAGCTACTGAAAGGTAAGTGAATTGTACTCTAATGTTAGTTTAATGCATGAATTCCTAGTTAAATTAACCTTCTAATTAGTGGAAACCAAGGGTTAGAGTAATAACCTATGGCTTTATGAAAATTTAGGGAATTACCAATTAATTAGCCATGAAATCATACAAACATCATATATTAACGATCCTTAGGTTATGAGTAAGTGTTCCCTTCGAACATTTTCGAAATCCGAGCATGCGGGCCCGGGGTGAATTTCGGGATTTCTTCAAGTAGGATAAAATAACTAAGTAAATAGGAGAATTCCATACTTTTGAGTATAAACTGATGAACTTGTGTAACATTTGACTAGTTTCGAGTCCTTGGGAGACGAGTTCGGAGTTTCGGGCGCATTCTTGACCCGAAGAGTGGGTTCGACACGAGGTGAGTTTCCTTTCTAACCTTGTAAGAGGGAATTGTCCCCATAGGTGAATTAAATGACTATGTGTTAATGGTTGCGGGGGCTACGTACGTACAAAGTGACGAGAGTCCCTACGTAGCGACTATTATTGTTATGTCCGGGTAGTTAGGCCCACATCATGCCTTGTGTTCTTCCTCGAAATGAATTATGTGCTTTATGAATTCATGTTATATGCATCTTGTTTCCCTGAGATCTTGGAATTTGGTAAATTAAAGGAATGCTCTCCGAAAAGTAAATTAAGAAGATATTGTGTGTGCATGTGACTGCTTCGCAATTTACATTCCGCGAGCGGAGTGTTATTTCCCCCACTCTCATGGGAGCGGGTCGTACGCCATGGCGGATTGAAAGATACAAAGTTTGGGGTCATTCCGAGTAGTATAGGTCGGTTCGGCGCATTGTTAGCGAATTCAAGAACTTAAAGTTCTTAAGTTTGATTCTAGGGGTTTTGAGGTGTGATTTTGAGTTTTAGTGTTGTTTTGGGTGTTCCGAATGCTTGAGCGAGTCCGTACTATGATTTGGGACTTGTTGGTATATTTGGACGGGAGCTCGGGTGGGCCCAGGTGCCGCTCGGGCACCAAACGAGGCAAAAAAACCAGCAGTTATAACTGTTGGTGCACCAGATCTAGTGTGATTGCAGGTGCGGTTGCCCAGTCGCAGGTGCGGGACCGCTCCTGCGGTCCAAGCCTCGCAGGTGCGTTTTCAGGTGGGCATCCCCTTTTCTCGCAGATGCGGATCAAGTTCTGCAAGAGCGGAGCCGCAGGTGCGGGCTCCTCTCCGCAGGTGCGAGCTTTGTCCCCCTAGCCTAGTTCCGCAGGTGCAAGACCGCAGGTGCGGAACCATTGTAGGCAGTGAGTTCTTTAAAACTCGGAATTTGTTCATTTTACTCCATTTTCTTCCACCATAGACGACCTTGAGAGCTTGGAAAAGAGCCCCACGACCTAGCTACTAAAAAGGTAAGTGAATTATACTCTAATGTTAGTTTAATGCATGAATTCCTACTTAAATTAACCTTCTAATTAGTGGAAATTAAGGGTTAGAGTAATAACCTAGGGCTTTATGAAAATTTAGGGAATTACCCGTTAATTAGCCATGAAATCATACAAAAATCATATATTAACGATCCTTAGGTTATGAGTAAGTGTTCCCTTTGAAAATTTTCGAAATCCGAGCATGCGGGCCCGGGGTGAATTTCGGGATTTCTTCAAGTAGGATGAAATAACTAAGTAAATAGGAGAATTCCATACTTTTGAGTATAAACTGATGAACTTGTGTAACATTTGACTAGTTTCGAGTCCTTGGGAGACGAGTTCGGAGTTTCGGGCGCATTCTCGACCCGAAGAGTGGGTTCGACACGAGTTGAGTTTCCTTTCTAACCTTGTAAGAGGGAATTGTCCCCATAGGTGAATTAAATGACTATGTGTTAATGGTTGCGGGGGTTACGTACGTACAAAGTGACGAGAGTCCCTACGTAGCGACTATTATTGTTATGTCCGGGTAGTTAGGCCCACATCATGCCTTGTGTTCTTCCTCGAAATGAGTTATGTGCTTTATGAATTCATGTTATATGCATCTTGTTTCCCTGAGATCTTGGAATTTGGTAAATTAAAGGAATGCCCTCCGAAAAGTAAATTAAGAAGATATTGTGTGTGCATGTGACTGCTTCGCAATTTACATTCCGCGAGTGGAGTGTTATTTCCCCCACTCTCATGGGAGCGGGTCGTACGCCATGACGGATTGAAAGATACATTTATGGTTCGGGCCGTTCGACCCTCGGCAGTGCACATATATGGTTATTATGATGGCTCAGGCCGGTTGTCCTTATCTCGTATGTGCATGCTAAATTGTTNTAATGTTTACTGCTTTATCATCCTCGTATGCCTATTGCTTTTATCACTTCCTGATAAATTATATTGTTGGACCCTAGTAAGTGTCAAGTCGACCTCTCGTCACTACGTCTTCGAGATTAGACTGGATACTCACTGGGTACATATTTATGTATGTACTCATACTATGCTTCTGTACTTAATTGTACAGGTTCTGAGGCTGGTGCATCTGGTTATCAGACCGGAGCTTGATTCTAATTATAGTTGGACCTGACTTTACGGTGAGTTACTTCTCTTGGCGATCCTCGGCAGCACTATGGAGTCTTCTTTTGTTATTTCTCGTCTATTACTTTCGAACAGTGGGACAGTTCTTTGTATATTCTGTTAGTATTCCCGTATGACTTATGACACCAGTTCCTGGCACACACGTGGTAGATGTTATGGTTTACGGGCCTGTATATATATCGGCTCATGCCTTTTTATGACTGCTTTTGTTCAAATTGGCTAATTACCTTTTTCATTTAACGTTTTAAGCTTCAAAACTTGTCACGCAATGGAATGTTTAATTAAATAGGGGGGAAATTCTTAGTAATTTAAGTGTTGGCTTGCCTGACCCGGTGTTGGGCGCCATCACGACATGAGTTAGGATTATGGATCGTGACACACACACACACACACACACACACACACATATATATATATATA
>MDKH01206921.1:0-51768 GCA_005239495.1 Nicotiana undulata
GGTCGTCATTGGGTCGCATATATGGAAAAAATTGAGGCTTGGCAGTGGTAGGGAAAGTGGTGGAAGTGGAGTGCTGGACGGCGGCAGAGGCGGCAGAGGCGGCAGGCAGTGGGGTGGTGCCGGAGTCTCGGTCGATGGAGTTTCGGGCTGAGACCAATATGAAAAGATAGAGTGAACGGAGCCCTATCCGTCCATGTATGCATTGTAGGGTGGTGGTGGCCGGAGCTTCACGAATTTGGGCAAAAGGTGGCGGCTAGGGTTTCCTAAATCTAAAATTCGTGGAGTTTGAGGGGTTTTTGAAGGATTTGGTTTGGAGATATGGAAAGAGGAGAGGGAGACGATGAAATGGTGAAAATTTTGGGGTGTTTGGAGGAAGGCCGCCGGCGGTGGCGATTTCCGGCCGGCGGCAGGCGGAGTGAGAAGAGGGAGTGAAGAGAGAGTGAGGCTCTAGGGTGTGGAAGAGTGAAATGAGGCCAAAAATCTGAATATAGGGCCTTTTGTATGACAAATAAAATTAATTTTGGGCCATTGGATCAAACATAATAGAAGGCTGAGATTTGATATCTGTGACTTAACCAAAACGACGTAGTTTTGTGCTCAAACTACGTCGTTTTTGCCCCTCCCCTGGCAGCTCTCTTATGGATTAGCCATTTCACTTTTGGCCACTTAAATTATTTCAATTTTAACCATTTTCCTTGAATCCTATCTTATTAAACTATAATCTAATTAACCTAAATACAAACTAATAAAATAAACCTAATAAAACTCATTAGCTAACAATTGATTAATTATATGAGAAATTAATTTGATTAACTTATCAAATAATTAGTCAATTAAAAGAGCACACACAAAAAGTATAAAAAATTGTTTTTTTGTATTTTAATAACAAAAAATTCAATTAAAAATTCACAAAATATAAGAAAAATAACGATTGAAGGAAAATTGACACTAAACTTTAGGAGCATTGAAATGGTGCAAAAATTAGGTATTCACAAGTACCTGAGAACAACATGATCAGTGTAAACAATTACCTTAGAGCCGATCAGGTATGATCTGAACTTGTCGAAAGCGAACACCATCGCCAGCATCTTTTTTTCGGTCACAATGTAGTTCAACTGGGATCCACTCAACGTCCTACTTGCATAGTAAATTGGGTGCATTATCTTTTCTTTCCGATGTCCTAGCACTGCTCCCATTGCGTAGTCACTGGAATCACACATAAGCTCTAAAGGCTGCTCCTAGTCGGGGGAAACAATGATGTGTGCCATGACTAGCCTCTTCTTCAACTCCTTATATGAAACCCTGCAATCATTAGAAAACACAAAAGGGTTATCTTTTTCTAGCAACTTACACAGGGGGTTGGCAATTTTGGAGAAGTCTCTGATAAATCGCCGGTAGAAACTGGCATGCCCGAGGAAGCTTGTGATTGCTTTAACTGATGTGGGAGGTGAGATCTTTGATATAACATCTACTTTAGCACGATCCACCTCGATTCCCTTTCTTGATACCAGGTGTCCCAAGACTATACCCTCTTGTACCATGAAATGGCACTTTTCCCAATTAAGTACAAGGTTGGTCTCAATACACCTCTTCAACACAAGGGTCAGATTTGCTAGGAACTCATCGAATGAGTTTCCCACCATTGAGAAATCATCCATGAACACCTCTATTATATCCTCGACCATGTCAGTGAATATGGACATCATGCACCTTTGAAATGTGGCGGGTGCATTGCATAGGCCGAAGAGCATCCTTCTGAAGGCAAAAATCCCATATGGACATGTGAAAGGTCTTATCTCTGTCTTTTGGAGAAATGGAGATTTGGTTGTACCTTGAGTAACCATCCAAAAAACAGAAGTGAGACCTCCTTGCCAGTCTGTCAAGCATCTGATCAATGAAGGGAAGTGGGAAGTGGTCTTTCCGAGTGGCTAGATTTAATTTCCTTTAGTCCATGCAAATTCTCCAGCCTGTTACATTTCTTGTAGATATCAGCTCATTATTGTCATTTTTACAACTATCATGCCACCCTTCTTAGGAACACATTGTACCGGACTAACCCAGTTGATGTCAGAGATGGGGAAAATGATTCCCGCATCTAACCACTTTATAATTTCCTTCTTCACAATTTCCTTCATGTTGGGGCTCAACAGCCTTTGGTGTTCCCTGGAAGGTTTGTGCCCCTCTTCCAGCAGAATTTTGTGTATACAGTATGCCGGGTTGATCCCCTTAATGTCCCCCATGGTCCACCCAATGGCAATCTTACACTCTGTGAGTACCTGTAAAAGTTGTTGTGCCTGCACATCTAACAAACTGGATGAGGTAATAACATGTAATGTGGAGTTAGGTCTTAGAAACGAGTACCTGAGATGGGCTGACAGTGGCTTCAACTCCAGCTTTGGTAGTTCTTCAACAAACGGCTTGGCTGGCAGAGTCTCTCTCTTTTCTAAGTGCAGGGGCTCGAATTCAAGTGATCTATGCCAAACGCCTTTGCCCTCAAGAGCCAACACTCATTATGCCAATTCCTCCCCATTCACCTAATCTAAATTCATAAGACATACAACAAGGGGGTCCTCAATAGTCAAGGACTAATCATCCTCTTCCAGGATTACATCCACGGCATCAATAAGAGAACAATTGGCGAATTCACTTGGTCGCCTCATGGAGTTTTGCAGGTTGAATGTTATCTCCTCATAATTCAACCTCATATTGAGCTCCCTGATTTCACAATCAATGAGAGCTCACCCCGTGGCCAAGAATGGCCTTCCCAAAATTATGGGAATCTCTTCATCCACTCTACAGTACAAGATCACAAAATCTGCAGGGAACACAAACTTCCCTACCTGCACCAATACGTCATCAAGAATGCCTGACAGTCTTTTTACCGTCCTGCTTGCCAGCTGCAACAACATGGATGTCGGTCTGGATATACCAATCCCCAACCTCTTGTAGATGATCAAGGGCATAAGATTAATGTTGGCCATAAATCACAGAGTGCCTTGGCAAAGGCAAAGTTACCAATGGTGCAGGGAATTGTGAAACTCCCTAGATCAGACAACTTTTCAGCAATTGGTCTGGTTACAACGACACTGTAGGTCTGAGTAAGAGTCACTGGCCAAGTCTTAGAAGTCGAATTTTCGGGACATCAAGTCCTTCATCATTTTAGCATAACCAGGCATTTCTTTCAAAGCATCAATCAAGGGAATATTTACCTGGATTTGTTTCAACATCTCTAAGAATTTCTTGTACTCCTCGTCTTTTTGGTACTTGTCCAACCTCTGTGGGAATAGTGCTGGAGGTCTCTTTTTCCTAGTGATTTGGGCTTTTTCTTTGTCGACACTACCTCTGTTATCGGTTCCTTGGATGTCTCATCTTCTTTCTCAGCCTCGACCTGTGTGTTGGTTTCTTCCTAGGCCGGCTGTATTGTCACCTCGATCAGTCTTACTGAATCATCAATTTGAATGGGCACTGGTACAAGTGTCTTAGCCTGTCTACTTTCTTGAGACCTTTTTTTCTCCAAGTCTAAGTCTCTTCCATTGTGTAGACACACTGCCCTCAGCAGCTTTGGGCCTTGATCCTTTGGATTTACCTGAGTGTCTGCAGGCAATGTCCCATGAGGATGATTATTCAAAGACATAGAGATTTGGCCCATTTGTACTTCAATATTCTTGATGGATAACTCATGTGTGTCTACCCTTTCACTCATTTTCGCAGTTAACCCAATAACCTGCTGCATTATTGCTTTGAGTCTATCAAACTCGTCTTCCTGTCTCCCACCATGTTATTGCTGAAGGGGGTGATAAGCCTATTGTTGATTCTGATTATTGTACCCATGTGTCCTTTGGTAGGGCGCCACATTACCATGAGTTCGCATGGCCCCCATATTTCCATTGTTATGTTGTGGCTGGACTGGCCTGTATGGTTGATTTTGCTGGCCCCAATTCTGACCACCCTGTCTCTGGCCCCCATAATTCGACACATAATTCATGTTTTTAGAGTAGTGATGATGATCACTTTCAGCATTCCATTGATTACCAATTGGCTGGCTAATACAAGATGTGCATAAGCCCCCAATGGTTGTATCCACAATATGTACCTGTTGTTTCTGCCCCGACTCTTCCACCTTTTTAGTGAGTATGCTCATCTGTGTCATTAAGGTGGCCATATTTTCAGCAAGAGTGTTGGATGGATCTAAGGCCACTGAGTGAACTACTAGAGTGATGGGTGCATTCCTGGTTGTCCACCCCGAATTATGTGCCATTTTGTCAAGTAGGATCTGGCTTTCTCTCCATGATTTGCTCAAGAATGCTCCACCAGCTGAAGCATCAACATTCACCTTCACGCTATCTGCCAGACCCATGTAAAACTGCTGCCCCAACATCTGCTTTGGAATACCGTGGTGCGTACATATAACCAACATACCTTTAAATCGTTCCCATGTTTCTTGTAATGTCTTCGTTGGTTTCTGTCTGAAGCTCAAGATCTCATCAATTTACTGAGCTGTTTTGTTGGATGGATAGAACTTGTTCACAAACTGCTTGACCAACTTCTCCCATGCAGTGATGGAATTAATGGGGAGTGAGTTTAGCCAAGTCTGGGCTGCTCCAATCACTGAGAATGGAAACAACAACAACTTTATTGCTTCTTGAGTTACGTCCGTCTGCCTTTGATATTTTCAAATCGACAAAAAATTCTTCAAATGTTGTTGGGGATCCTCAATGTATGACCCCGAAAATACCCTTGTTCTGCAACAAGTGCATCATGTTGTTTGTGATCTGAAAAGATTCACCTTGTATCTGTGGGACTACTATCGTCGTGGACAAATTCTTCATCGTGGGTTGTGCCCAGTCATATAAAGGAGCCTCTTGCACAAGAGGCGCCACTACCTGTGCAGCTGGGTCAACCACGTTGTCCCCATTGTAGTTCCTGTTATTTACCAGATCTGCCATCTCTGGTTCAAGTTGTTCAGTTGATTGTTGTTGTTTGCTTTACCAGTTGGCCCGGTTCAAGGCCTTGAAAACTTTCTCGGGGTCTGCTAAGGCTTCAAACACTTCACCAGTTCTCGATGAGTTTCTAGGCATGCACCTTTACAACCAAGTTATCAAACGTTAAAATTTCAATGTATAGATGAAAATGAAGAAAATTGACTACACTAAGAATTTTTGTATTTCTTCCAACTGTAATTGATAACACCGTTAACTCCCCAGCAACGACGTCAAAATTTGATCACGCCTAACTATGCCTTATAAAAAGGACTAAGCGGACGTTGCAAATATAATCTAAGTATTTAGCCCAGAGTCGAATCCCACAGGGAATTAACCTATCAATTACCGGTGTCAGACTCACTTGATTCTTCGTAATCAACTTTCCAAGGATTATGAATAACAAATGTTGGTGTTTCTACTAACTATGACTGAATGAAATTAATTAAACTAAAAGCTAACTATTATTGGGTTGTAAAGAAATAAGAGAAGGATCTAAGGTTGTGGTTTTCCCTGTTGATGGAATCCCTTCTTGTTATGTTTCATATAGTTTTGCCTAATCGTCTCTATCAATCATGAGCACTCTTGTTACCGTAAATCTCTCCCGAGTAATTACGACAATTTACTAGACGCACTCTCCCGAGTTACGCTAGCTAGATTTTATTACAGCTCACTTAGATTGCACCCAAGGTTTCGTTATCCCTAATTTCACCTTTAAACCCTCGGTTATGGATCCTTCCTATACTTTGGGAGTGATGTTGTTCAACAACTACCTAAATATGCACTCTCTCCCGAGTAGATACATACTAAATAGGCATATCTAATTGAGGGCCCTTCAATCAACTACAACAAGAACTTAATTTAACAAATAGAGATTAAACCCGACAAACTATATTAATATAACAAGATGTTCATCCTTCAACAGGTTCCACCAAAACCTTAGACTAAATAAATTAGCTACTCATAATTGTACAGATAATAACAACAAGAGAATTCATCATAAATGGGAAAACACACAAGGAATGAAGATGAAACTTGATGCCCAATTATCCTCCTTGCCTCTTGCTTCTCTTTGCCTTGAACAAGACCTTAAAACCTTGATATCTCTTCTTTTGGGTGACTTGGACCTTTTATAGGTTAAGTGGAATTGTCCCCAAGCTTCCAATTTTACCCCTGAAATAACGCGTGCGGAACTGGACTAGCGCGGGCGCGCTATTGAGTGCGCTAAAGGCAATGTGTTCTGTTTTTGACTGCTGGGCTAGCGCGGTCGCGCTACTGAGCGCTAATGGCCTTCCAATCTGCCTATTGCATCTGGGACTAGCGCGGCCGCTCTAATGGCGTATCATTCTGCCTTCGCATTTTTTCTTCCTTCTTTCGCCCACTTTTAACTTCAAGGGGTCTTTCTCGCTTTAATTTAGCTCCAAACACCATCCTAGGTCCTAATAAGCTCAACTTGCTCCTGCAAAACATAAAATCCACAATTAGAACCATTTTAACATCATTTAACCTTCCTAAGACAGCGAAGACTAATGAAGTTGGAGTATAAATAGACGCTAAACTACATGAATCTAGCCTATTATCAAGTAGCATCGCTGAGTTGATCAACGAACTTTGGCACGATTCAAACTTTCAAAAGAATGACATCGCCAGTCCCACAATCCCTTCGTGTAGAAAGATGACGTCGTCTTGAGCAATGGAGTTTCTCTTATCTCTCCTCGTGTCTCTACACAATGTGCTCTATCTAAGTGATTATCCATACCATTCTTCGTCCTCTGCTCTGGTCATGTAAATGATGGTGATTGAAGCTTCAACCATAGAAGAACAACTTGCAGATTTGATGAAAGCAGTTGAAGTCCTGACAAAATACATGAAATATCAAAATGATAAACTTTCCAAGTTAATGAATAAGGTGGAGAGTATGACGGAGGAAGAATCAAGCCAAGCACCTATGAAGCTCTCAGAAATTCAAGAGAAAAGAGAGTCCTCTCCAAAGCTAGCAACAATAACCAAAGAGCTCCAAGTCTCTTTTGATGGATAGATTCATGTTGAGCAATTGAAGGACTTCATCATAGGGGCCACCAAAGATAAAATTGAGCCTTCGCATAAATATTTTCTTACATACGCAAAATCGTACACACAAATGATTGATAATTTGAAGATGCCAAGCTGATATCAACCTCATAAGCTTCAAAATTCGACGGTAAATGGAATCCCAAGCAAGATGTTGCACACTTCGCCGAGACGTGCAATGATGTTGGAACTTATGATGATCACCTTGTTGAGCAGTTTGTTCTATCTATCAAAGGAAATGCTTTCAATTGGTACACAAATCTTGAACCTAGTTCCATTTATAGTTGGGAGCAACTCGAGCAAAAATTCCTCAATCGCTTCTATAGCACAAGGCGCAGTGTGAACATGATTGAACTTACAAATGCCCACCAATAGATGGAGGAACCAATTATCGAATTCATTAATCGCTGGAGTAGTTTAAGCCTCAACTGCAAAGATTATCTTAGCGAAACTTCTGACAACGAAATGTGCATCCAAGGTATGCATTGGGGCCTTCATTACATCTTGCAAGGAATAAAGCCTAAAACTTTTGAAGAGTTGGCCACATGTGCACATGATACGAGATTAAGTATGGTCACATGTACACATGTTTTTCCAAAATAAATTTGGGAAATATATTTTGAAAAGGTATGTCCAAATACATTTTAATCTTCAAGCCAAACTTCACTCAAAACAGATTTTTCAAAACATATTTGGAATCTATGGTAAAATATTTTTAGCCTTTTGTTTGTTGTGGCTATATCGGGGCAAATATCAAACTTTAGGGGTTAATTTAAACTTTTGCAAAGTTGAAATGATATTGGAGAGGATTAACTAAGCCCTTCATCCATCTTCCGTTTTCTTCTCTCGTTTTTTCATCCTTTAAAAATGGCATCTTTATTACCAAGCTTGTCATCCCCAATTTCCCGTCTAAGTTCTCTATTATATCGACCCTCATTTCAGCTTACAATCAAAGCTACAAATAAATTACAATTTCACAATAAATCAGTACAAAAAATCCAGTCGTTCAAATTTTTTCCAGCTCATTGTTTTTCTACTTCAGCTTCTAATTTACAAATGGTCCAAACCCAGAAACAAAAAGTGGTTGAAAATGAGAATTTAATTATTCTGGGTATTGAAACTAGCTGTGATGATACTGCTGCTGCTGTGGTAAGTTCTTGGTCATGTCTTGGTAATTAGCACTTTTAATCCCTCAAATATCGACAAAATCTGATTTTGGTATTTGTGATTTCTGGCTGAACACATCTAACCTTCAATTAATCTATATCTGCACTTTTGATCCCTCCAATTGTGAATAATATTAGGGGTCGTTTGGTAGAGTGTATAAGAATAATGCCGAATAAGGTGTATTAGTAACGATGTTATTAGTTATGCTTGCATTAGCTATGCTGACATATTTCTTATCCATTGTTTGGTTTGATGTATTAAAGTATTGCACAATTTCTAAAAGAATTGTTTGTTTACAAAAATAGGCCATAACCAATCCATCACTTTATCTTTTTAGAAAAACATATGTTAAGGAATGTTTGTATATGAAAAATGTTTAAACAAATTATTTGATTTGTCTACCATTGTAGTAAAGAACTTAATATTTATTTATAAAAAAAGAATATGCTAAGTATTTTTTTATTTACTAGGGATATAATTTTACTTCTCACTTTTTTGGATTATTTCAAACTTGCATTATATAATAGCATATTTTAATCAAGTATAAATTTTGAAGGACATTTTTGTCTTTAATTAAGTTAATGCATGGCATTGTTAATACCATGGTTTCTTATGCATTAGTTATGCATAGGATAATAACACTAATGCTTGCATAACTAATGCATAGGTTCAAAAAGTGTACCAAATAAAGAATTACTAATACACAAAGCTAATGCATGCATTATTTTACCTAATGCATCCTACCAAACGACCCCTTTAAAGTATTCATATTAATTTTGTGTTATTACTCCATATTTAAAGGTAATATAATTCTAAAAATAGTCTATATATCACATATTTCCTATTTAAAGGTACAAAAAATACACATTTTAGTTAATTTAAGGTTAGATGTGCTTAACCAGAAATCACAAGGATCAAAACTAGAGTTTACAAATTACCGAGGGACCAAAAGTGCAATTATCCCCTTTTTTGGGCGGGTGGGTGGGGGTGAAGCAGGTGTGAAGTTTTGTTTTGTTTGTTTCAGCTTTGTATCTCTTGTTGTAGGTAAATAGCAATGGTGAAATTCTCAGCCAAGTTATCTCATCTCAGGTACTCTGTATGTATTTTTATAAATACAGAAAGTCTGGACATTTACCATTTATTTTATGGTTTTATCTTGTTCTGTTAAATTAATGGATACTCCATGTTAAATTATGGTGTTATCTTGGTTGCTGGCGTGCAACGTTTCTCTTTGCTGTCCTATTTATATCTATACTTATAACAAAGGGCTTAAAGAATTCTCTATTAGTTGTAGTGTGGGGAAATCTTGCGGCGCATTATACATAAAAGGCAAATCAATAGAAAGAAGTTCTCCGTATATTGAAGATTAAAATATTTAAGCAAGGGAATGTGCCAAATGCCAATGTTTTCTAGTTGAAAAGTTAGGGGGTGAGGGGCGGGGAGGACCGCATAAAGTAAATAAAAGATATTCCAATATGTTTTGGTTGATAATATAGCTGAAAGGTCAATAATTCGGCCAATGTGCCAATGTTATCTAGGATCACGTGTTTAATGGAACTGCCATGATATTACATAAGACGTCACAGACACATTGTAGTATCAGCTAATTCTTTGAAGTCAAATTTTTTGAATCCGAAAGGTGATTAATATTTAAGCAAGAATGTTCTGCAAGGTAGTTGGTGTTTCTTGGCGATGCAGCCAGGCTAACCCTCGGCTTCACACATTACTACTGTAATACAAGCATAGTTTGATCTGCACACTTCCTTTTGGTTGGAGGGCGATCTACAAATCAACACATAAAATATTAGTTGGAGAGTGCTAGAGGTAGTTTATAGTTGTTCACCAATAGTCTTAGTAGCATGCATGTCCCTTCATATTCTTAGATTTTTATTACTTTCTGTGGTTTTGTTCGCCTCAGGTATTGTATTCCCTGTTGCTATTATTCAGTACTACTTATCCTTTATCTCTCCCTTTTCTTTTCTCTTCCATCTTTCTTACTTCCTTGCTTTCCTCTTTTTCTTCTTGCCCTTCCTGAGCCGAGGGTCTATTGGAAACAGTCTCTCTACCTGCATTAGGTAGGGGTAAGGTCTGCGTACAGACTACCCTCCCCAGACCCCACATATTGGGATCAAACTGGGTTTGTTGTTGTTGTTGTAAAGTGCTAGAGGTTGATGCCTTCCTATGCATTGCAAAGTAGTCAAGATAATATCTGGAGTGATACCAAGTAGCTTCCTTTATATTCTTATACCGTATAATTTAATATCTGTTCGCACCACTGTTCTTTCTTCATGTCAATTGCTCAGTGCTCTAAAGAATTTTAACTACGAGAAGTTATCCAAATATTATTGTCTTGTGTTTGCCACAGCACATGATCTTTTCTCTAATCTTGTGGTTCTGTATTTCGTCAAGGCAGAACTGCTTGCTCGATATGGAGGAGTTGCTCCTAAAATGGCAGAGGAAGCTCATGCACTGGTGATTGATCAGGTATATGTTTTCAACCCTGAAGTACTTTGTTTCAAGAACTTGTAAACAGTTGATTAGAACGAATCAACTGATTGATGGTCTACATCGTTTAGGCTATAGTTAATGGATACTCTTATATCATAATTCTGATTCTATAGACTATGATTCCATGCTGGAAAAAATTTCAAATTTCGTTTCGGTGTTGGAGTTCTGAGGCACGCCAATGATTGTCGTGTTAGGAGCACGGTGGATGTTGTTCCAAAGGATCCACCCCCAAATTCCCTTCTTTTTACAATTCTGACTTATATTATTTACCACAGCTCTTGCACTTCTAAGTTTGACTCATATTTCTGGCACATGTTTCCTGCAAACGATGTGATACGTAATTCCTTCAGGTGGTACAAGAAGCGCTAGACAAAGCTAATTTGACTGAAAAGGATCTAACTGCAGTTGCTGTCACCATTGGTCCTGGTTTAAGCCTTTGTCTGCGAGGTAAGTTTTTATTCAATCTTTTTCTTTAGTAGCCTTTCTTTCTTCCTCTCTTTTTTTCATTTTCTTTTGGGAGGGTTGATCATTGCCTTTTATTTTTATTTTTTTCCTTTTCCTACCTTCCCACAACAATGAATGTGCCTATTTTGTTTAGCATAAAGTATTGTTCTTAATTCTTTATTGTTTGTCAAAATTAACTTCCACTACTTATGAATCAACAACAGTTAATGTTGTTTTGGTTTGCTAGCGGTCTATGTTGTGTTCACATTGTTGTTTTGCATAGTTTTGTGTTATTGTCCTTTCACTTATTTGTTGTTGTTATTTTCTTTCTGGCATCTTTTGTTGTTACATACCTTTTCTTTTGTTTCATTTATGATATTATTATCTCTCTTGTTGAGCCGAGAGTCTGCCGGAAACAGCCTCCCTACCCTTTTCGGGGTAGGGGTAAGGTCTGCGTACACTCTACTCTCCCCAGACCCCACTCGTGGGATTTTACTGGGTATTAATAGAATTAATACTTATGAATCAGCAAACTAAACATTGGGGGATATTCTTATGGAGATACATAGATGCATTTTGTGACGACTAGTGAACATTGTATAAGTCCTTGTATCTTATTTGTGCAATTTCTGTGTAGTTGGTGTGCAGAAAGCAAGAAAGGTTGCTGGTTCTCATAATTTACCGCTTGTCGGGGTCCATCACATGGAAGCTCATACTCTTGTTGCCAGGTAACAATATGGAACAAAGGTTAAGTTATTCATGCTAGTAGCAAGCAGTAGAGTAGGATCAGTTCGTATGGCTAAAATTTGTTCGGAATTTGTCCAATTCCAGGGTTGGTTACTGGACTGTGAATATCCTAGCTTTCGATTTACTTTGTCCGCAATATTGCTAAAAAATAATAACAATAAAATAAAATAAAAAAACTTTAACTTTGGCTGGAATACTCTTGGAAGATGAATTTTGTTCTCTGTGGTAATGCTTTTCGACAAGGTGGGTTGCTATGATGGTAAGCACCCTCCACTTCCAACCAAGAGGTTGTGAGTTCGAGTCACCCCAAGAGCAAGGTGGGGAGTTCTTGGAGGGAAGGATGCCGAGGGTCTATTGGGAACAACCTCTCTACCCTAGGTTACTAGGGTAGGGGTAAGGTATGCGTATACGCTACCCTCCCCAGACCCCACTTGTGGGATTATATTGGATTGTTGTTGTTGTTGTTGTGGTGGTGGTAATGCTTTTCCTTCTTACTTATGCTTGATTGTCTTGGAAGGCTGCCTGTTTTATGCTTCAAGACATTTGCATGTAAACCACCTGGAAAGCTGGAACTCATGTTTTCTCTGTTTTAGACTAGTGGAGAAAGAGCTGCAGTTTCCTTTCATGGCCCTACTTGTCTCAGGTTAGATAACCTTCTACAATTTTATAGGTCTGTTTTATTTACTCTAAGTGATAATATACTGGGTTAATTTTTCCCTGCATTTAGAGATATATGATCAAGTTAAATACAGTATTACCCTTGTTCTAGTTGCACAGCCATCATATGCTAAGTTGCTCGGACACGGCTGCGGGTGTCCGACACGGGTGCAGATCTTGAGGTCGGATCTATCAAGATGTAAATTTTACGATTCGGGGATACGGATCCTTGTACGAATACGGGTGCGGGGATCTGACTAAATATAATTAAAATAAATAAAATTCTCTCTAATTTATGAGAAATTTTGTGGAATACTTACGTATAGCTTGTAAAGTGTGGATTTTCTTTTTATTCTCAAGTTGTAGATAAGTAAAAGATTGATTTCCTACCTAAAATATGTTATTTTCTTCAAATTCACCCTAGTTTTAGTTTTGATGTCGGTAATCAAATTGTATCTCGTCTCGAATTTTTCTGTCCGTCGCGGTCAAAGTACCCAAAATATTTTGACAAAATCCGGTACGGATCCTATACCCACACTCATACGAGTGTCGTGTTGACATGGGTGCGGCATCTAAACTGCCATGTCAGAGCAACTTAGATCATATGGCGTTATCTATAATCAGTTCTTCCCTTGGATTCCCTTGGAACATCATATGCTTGTCCTGATTCTCATGATATTTAGTGCTATATTTATGAGCCCTTCGATTGTATCCTGTAAGACGAAAATCTCTCATAATCATATAAATGTCTTGTCAATGATTTAATTTTAACATATTATTCATAATCTTTGTATGTGCTTCTCCTTTCATGTCTTTCCCTAGGGAACCCAACTTATCTTAAGTTTAAGAAGAATGTTATGCTAAATATTGGATACATTTCTCTATCAACAGCATAGAAATTTAGTTTTCCTAGTGGAAAAACAATTTGACTGGTTGTATTTTTCTGTGAATTAGATATCAATAACTAATGAATTTTCTTTTGTTCATACGCTCTTTAGGAGGGCATAACCTTCTAATCCTTGCACGTGATCTTGGCCATTATATACAACTTGGGACAACAATTGATGATGCAATTGGCGAGGCATATGACAAGACAGCAAAATGGCTTGGTCTTGATTTGAGGAGGAGTGGGGGCCCCGCTGTGGAGGAGCTAGCTCGAGAAGGAGATGCCAGATCTGTCAAATTTAAAGTAAGTTACTTTAGGGATATTTGCACTTATATGAATTATGTCTCCAGAATTACTCTGTAAAAGAGGTTTAGTAGTGATTTTGTTTGCTCAACTAACCAAACGTTTGAATAAATTTTAGGTCCCTATGAAACAACACAAGGATTGCAACTTCTCGTATGCTGGTCTGAAGACGCAAGTGAGGTTGGCAATTGAAGCAAAAAGAATGTATGTGATTCATTAGGGAAATAAGCTATTGATCAGCTTCCAGAAGTATTTTCCTATTCATTTCATTTCATCTTAAAAACTTTACCGCCATTGGCACTGCATTTGTTTGCTCTTTTCCTATTATAGAATTTGATTTTTCCGTTTTGAAGGTAAACAATGAATTGTCCAATATATGGACAAAATATCTGCCTCAGAGCAGAAAATGGTTTTGATAACCGAGAAATCCCCGAGGGCCAATGGCACACCGTTTGAAACTCGGTGACTACTGAGTCCGCTCCTTTACCCTTCTCCACTTAAATATTAAGCGTTTGTTTGGGACATGGTTCAGACCCGTGACGTGTGCCTAACCCAAACATCACTTGCCGCGCTCTTACCACTAGACCACCCCGGTGCCAATCAAAGCAGAAATTGTTGAAAAAATTAAAGAAACTTTTCTTTCTACAATATCACCTTAGTTTAGTCTTCATGTAAATCATTGTCCAGAAAGTACAGTCGCTTTTGGCTTTGTCTTGTGATTTTAAGGTATAATGAGTCACCCAGATAACAATGTACATCAGTTGGTTGTCATTGTGCTCGTCTTCCTAGCTATTCACATTTTATAGGTTGTATGCAGTAATGCTGAAGTCTCTCTTGCTTCAGCTTCTAATGAAGAGAGACAGGCTCGGGCCGATATTGCTGCCTCCTTCCAGGTATATAGCTTTTACATCTGTCGTGATTTCGTTGTAATTAAGAATTGTTGGCTAACAAATCAATCTGTCTCCTATACCTCCTTTAAATTCTGAATCTCATTGCATTTGCAATGACGTTTCACGCAGCGAGTTGCGGTATTACATTTGGAGGAAAAGTGTGAACGGGCAATTGATTGGGCTTTGAACATTGAGCCTTCAATAAATCATTTGGTCAGTGCTCTCTATTTGCTGCAATTTTGTATGACTATTATCTTCCTCCCTGGCTTTACGCTAATGCACTAATTTCGCATGCTCATATAAGTTAATGTCAACTATGCTAATCGTTCAGTTTTACCTTTCACAGGTAGTGTCTGGAGGTGTTGCTTCTAATAAGTATGTCAGAGCTCGTCTTGATGAGGTCGTGAAACAGAAAGGGCTGAAACTTGTATGCCCCCCTCCAAGCCTTTGTACTGACAATGGTTAGACAATTCTCTTTTCTTAAATTTGCCTCATTTTAATCGAGGGACTTCGGGCCTTTTTTTGTGTAAGTTCAAATGCTTTAGAGGAAAGGTCTCGTCTCTCGTTGAGTCAAGTAAATTGATATTTGGAGCCTCTATGTTGGTTGGTTTTTCTAGAACTATTTTAGCTCAACAATGCGCATGGCTTGGTATTGCCCTCTAATTCGTTCATTCGTTGGCCTGTTATAATAGGTGTAATGGTTGCATGGACTGGCATTGAACATTTCCGTCTTGGCAGATTTGATCCTCCGCCTCCTGCAAATGAACCAGAAGATGTTGTGGTTTGTCTTTTTCTTGCCTCCCCCACTCCCCCCCAACCAACACACACACACACACCCTTCTCCTTACAATGTTTAATTTTTACCGATGTCTCCTTTGATCAGCTTGATTTGCGCCCAAGGTGGCCGCTTGGCGAGGAATATGCTGAAGGAAAAAGTGAAGCTCGTTCGCTGAGAACAGCACGGATTCATCCATCACTTACCTCTCTCATTAAGGCATCTGTTAAGCAAGAGTCACAATCTGCAATTTAAAATTACTCAACACTTCTCTACGACGGGTATCCAAAAACATGGAGATATTCTCTCTGAGGATCTTGAGACTTCTATAAAGTTAGCTCGCATCGGATCGGGATTTGAATACGTAATCATTACAAGCTGTTGAGATGGCTCAGTTCTGAGGAAATATTTTGTATTCTTGAGCCGAGGGTCTTATCGAAAACAACCTCTTTACTCCATGGAGTAGGGGTAAGATCTGCGTACACACCACCCTTCCCAGACCCCTTAATTCTGAGATTTTATTGGGTTGTTGTTGTTGTAATAATAAGTCTCACCTCAGTGTCATTTGGTGGTAGATGTGGTTGTTAGTATTTTGCACTAGTGTTAGAAGTTACAATGGCATGAGATTTATTGTATAAACTTTTGCTATGCTGTATAGTTATGGTTTATATTGGGAGAAATTAAAAATAACCAGATTTATAAGTGGTCATTCAAAATACCACAGTTTCAAAAGTAATCGAAATTTAGCCACTTTTCATGTAAAGATAAATCTGAACGAAAACACTGTTCAAAATCCGAAAAATACTCCAGTATATTATACTGGAGGTCCAGCATAAGTATACTGGAATTCTAGTATATTATACTAGATTACCGGCATAATATACTGGACTTTTAGCATAATATACTGGAGTTCCAGTATAATATACCGGTCCAACATAATATGCTGAAAGTTCATACACATGTTCTCCAATCTCCAGTATATTATGCTAGAACTTTCCACATGTTATAGTTCCAGCATAATATGCTGGAAGTTCATACACAGGTGCACCGATCTCCAGTATATTGTGTTGGAACTTTCTGTGTTGCGGAAAAATAGTGGCTATTTTCCAATGACTTTGCAAACGCTGATTATATTTGAATGACCCGTCTGAAAACTGGCTAGCCCGCGCTATTTTTACGGATATATTATGTTGTGAATTATTCCTAATGAGACAAAAATTAATTCTTCCCGTTAGTAGAAAAGTGTATTATGTTTTATTGCACCTGTATTTAGCGATAGTGTTCTAACTTGTACTTTAGGAATCACAAGTCAGCAAAGTTTAGAAATTATAATACTGAGAAGTGTAGATGAGATATTTTACAATTCTCTCTTCTTGATTATATTTATTTTCTTATCTTCAAAAAAAGAATATAATTGTCAGCAAGAAAGTAGTTGATAAGCATAAAGTAATGAATAATATTCTTAAGTGCTTAAAATGATTATCTGAACAAGTAGTTACATGTTGATAGAAGCGCTGAATTTGATAATAAACTTTTTGACTTGCTATAGAAATGTTTATGTTAAATTGATTTAAATGTCATTAAAATTAAAAAAAATGTGCATTAAAATTATCTTTATACGGAGAAAGACGATTAATAAAAATTGTATTGAGTGGAAGTTTGAGTTTTTGTTTATGCATATTATTTTAAGCCATAGGAGTATAAACCTTGATCAAATAAAAAATGTAACCAAAAAATTAAAGTAATAGCAACAATAAATCCAGTTTAATCTCACAAGTGAGATCTGGGAAGTATAGTATGTACGTATATTTTACCCCTACTTTATGCAGGTAGAAAGGTAATAAAACAATTAAAAGTAAAAAGAAAAAGAAGAAGAAGTATGATATACACTAACCCTCCTTTTTTTTAATGGTGAAATGAGGATACTCAATTCATTTAGAAAAAAAGACAAAAATATTGAGAAATTTATATTTTTAAACGCTTATGAAAATAATAGTCTATAAAATATATATTATTATTATATTTAAAGTTAGACATGTGTATAACAGTATCCTTATATAATAATACTTCTTTATAAAAATCAAATTTTTCGAACACTAAATCTCATGTTATATTATAATATATGTTTTCTATAATAGTAATTCGCTGTAACATCCAAAATTATCCGGAATAAACGAGACTCTATGTGTATTATTAAAAAGCAAATATTATAATATATGTTTTCTATAATAGTAATTCGCTGTAACATCTAAAATTATCTGGAACAAACGGGACTCTATGTATATTTTTGGCTAGCAAATATAACTAGTATCCATCAACCAGCCATTTTTATTTTGCCAAAAGAAATTCATTTAGAAGAAGAGTGGAGGATATATAAATAGCAATTGGCATGTACTAACTTTGAGCGCGAAAACCCTCAAAATGGAAGTTTCAAGTCTTCCGATATCGGCATCGCAGAGAGCAAAGCTGATCTCCGCCGGCTATTCTTCTCTTTCTTCGCTCCTTTCCGCCTCCTGCTCCGACCTTGCTCGCGGTATATTTTATTTATGCAATTTGATTGAAAATCTAAATCCTTTACTTGTTTAGTTTGTCATTTCTGAACTTCTAAATTTCTCATTGAATTTATTATTAGCAATCAGTTAAAAATTGGCTAGTTTATTTATGTGCACATAGTTATGGACCAAAACATCTGCTTTTATGGGTAGTGAAAGAGAGGCGCCTTGATTTGATACTTTTTACAAGTGGAATTGGGGAGAATCTAATCTAATTTCCAAAATTTGAGCTCAAAGTTATTCAATATCCAAGTCCTTTCCTAGTTTACTTTTATCATTTCTGAAACTATAGTGATCGGTTATAAGCAAAGTCAGATCCAGGATTTAAACCCTATAGGTTCAACTTTTAAGGTTTTTAGTATTTAGCACAGTATATTTTTAAAGTTATGGGTTAATATTTACTCCATCCGTTCCAATTTATATGAACATGTTTCAAGGCGCTGAATTCAGGTTTTGAGCTCCAAGTTGTACAATGCTTGAAAGACTTATAATCTTCTGTTGGTAATATGCAATTCTATTTCAGTAGGAGAGGTTAACTGAGAGGCGGATCCAGGATTTTCTACCACAACCCATTTTATTTACTGGGTTCAAATTCTATTAGTTAAACTTACGTAGCGAATTTTTTAATACATATACAAGGTTTGAACCAAAGTTATTGGGTTCGGGTGAACCTGTCGCGTTAACACTACATCCACCCCTGGGTTAACTTAATGATAGATGTGAGGGAAACTCATGTTTTGAGGAGTCAAATTATCTGTAGAGTTTTGGGAAAAGAATAGATTTGTAGCTACAAATGAAATGCTTAGATTCGTCAAATTCCATGTTCTTTTACATGTATAACATTTCTTATCTTTTAACTTTGTGTTATAGATCTAAAGATTTCAGAAAATGAGGCGCTCGAGATTTTGAGAGTTGCATCACAAAGGAGGGGATCTGAAAGATCTAATGGAACTAATTCCATTGTCAATGGTATTATTAGGACCGTTATTCCGTTTCCTTTTCAAACTTTTGAAAACTTGATGGTTTGTCTGTCAACAGTCACGTGGATGATATTTTGAGTATTTTACAAAGATTACGGAGTCATCCTTTCAAATGATTAAGCTGTTTTTAGTGTTATAGTCTTTTATTGACTTGTTAACAGTAGCATGCGTTTCATTGTTCTGCTCTGATTATTTTGCAAAGAGGAAGGATTTATGTATGGATTCTTTTTATTAGGAGCACAAACTGCCTGGGATATGCTAAACGAGGAGGAATCACTTGGACGTATCACAACATCCTGTTCCGAGTTGGATGACATTTTAGGTGGGGGAATAAGTTGCAAAGAGGTTACTGAAATTGGTTAGTGTTATAACCTTTAGATATGCTTGCATTTCTAAAACGACGTGTTTGCAGTTCTCATCAAGTTTAAGATGAATTATCTTCTGATTGTCTCAGGTGGGGTGCCAGGAATTGGCAAAACGCAACTTGGGTAATCGTTGGCACATGTGCTTCCTGCGTATTAGAAATAGTTTCTTGTTTCTAGTGATTAAGACACTTCAAAGTGCAGGATACAGCTTGCAGTGAACGTCCAAATTCCTATGGATTATGGTGGTCTTCAAGGCAAGGCAATATATATAGGTACGTGCTGATAGAGTTGTTTGTTATTCGTGTGTTACATCAATTACTGCTATTCTCTTTCTAAAATCAGCCAAGCAGTTAGCAATATATGCATTTTTGAATATTAGCAATATATGCATTTTCAGATACAGAAGGCAGTTTCATGGTGGAGCGCGCTTTACAAATTGCTGAAGCTTGTCTGGAAGACATGCAAGAATATCATGGTTTTTTAAAGAAGGGTTTACAAGGTTGTCAACTTAACATTCAGCCAAAGGATTTCCTTGAGAACATATTCTATTTTCGCGTTTGTAGCTACACAGAGCAAATTGCTGTTGTAAATTACTTGGATAAGTTCATCTCAGAGCATAAAGATGTATGTAGAGAAATTCTTTCTTTTTAAATATCCTGCTTCATCACTAAAACATATAATTTCTGAAACTTTGTTTTTAATAGGTTAAGGTGGTTATTATTGATAGCATTACATTCCATTTCCGTCAAGATTTTGATGACATGGCCCTTAGAACCCGACTTCTTGGTGGAATGGCCTTAAAGTTGATGAAGCTTGCAAAGAAATATACTTTGGCAGTACGGATAGCTTCCTTTCCCAAGTGATTATCTTACTGCTCGCAATCTGTTAGATTTATTTGGGATTGTATCAAGCCATTAACGTTGATTTCTTTGTGTAGATTGTCCTCTTGAATCAAGTAACCACCAAGTATATCGAAGGGTCATATCAGTTAACTCTTGCATTAGGTAAATACCAAGCTTTTGTAAGATATAACTTGGTATCAAACATGCCGTCTCCTGCTAATTTTCGCCCCCTCCCCATCACATTCCCAGAGAAAACATGTTCTCTTTTTCAAAAGTTTGGGAAAACAAAGATGGTGAACTTATTGTATTGATCATTGACCGTTACTGCTTCTTAATATGTTTTGCTAAACAGGAGATAGCTGGTCACACGCTTGCACTAACCGGGTGATTTTATACTGGAACGGTAATGAAAGGTATGCATATATAGACAAGTCGCCTTCTGTTCGATCAGCATCTGCTCAATATTCCGTGACAGGCAGAGGCGTTCGGAGCTCTGTTTCAAACTGTAAACGAGTCAAGATGATGTAAGTTTTCAAAATGAGCAATGATTGAACTCTTATTTTTCTTCCACTTGGATGAGAAAGTGAGCTATGCTTGACGTGCTATGGAAACATTTGAACATATATAGCTTCGACTGAATCTGGAACTTAAACACCCTAAATAAAACTATATATTTCCTTGTATTTGTTTATCATCACATACTTCCATCTTTATCCCTTCTCCGTTACAGCAAAATAATCAACTTTAGCACTTGCTTTATATGCAATATAGATAGTGAAACAGTCAGTACATTTTAGAGATAGTATAGGATTGCTAAACTTTTGGTTTCACCACCAATATAGTCACAGAGATCATGACACTTCAACAAGGATTACATGGTAGTACAACAAACGGGACCTTTATGACTTCTGCTCGTTGTATACCCTGATCCACTGATGTACAGGCAGGGGCGGATCTGCTAAGGAGGAAGGGGGTGGTACGCCACCCGCACCCCTCGGTCGAAATGTTGTATGTATATGTATTTATATATAGAAAATTGGATAAATAAATAAAGTGGCACCCGGAATAACAAATGACTGCTTGGTGTCACCGGCGCAGGCTTAAAGTTTTGCCCTCAGGGCGTGGGATTGAGCCCAAGTTATTGCATTTTTCGTAACTAATTCTGTTTTGCTGCTTACAGGAGATTCATTCTCCTTTTTCTTCTTCTTTTTTTCCTTCTTTTCTTTCTTTTCCTTGTTTTTTTTACTTTCCTCCAATTGCTGCTGACTCTTTTTTCTGATAAGTTCCTATTGACTTTCTTAATTTTATATATTCTTGCTTCTATTTCAAAGTTTATAGTGTTCTACCAAAAACAACTTTCTAGTATTTATTAAATTTGTTTTTGCGTTGAGTATCTAAATATGCATCTATAGTGAGTTTGTCTTATTTGCCCATCTTTTAGTATTCGTCGAAGACAATTGTAAATGAATAATACTATTTTTTGTTGATATTAGTTTGAAGTTTTATGCTTTGCTCACCCTTATTATTAAATTGTTTTATTTGATCGATTTGTCTATATAAACCCAAAAGAGGAATAACCCAAACCGAAACTCAAAAGAGATCAAGTCAAAGTTCAAAGCAATATGGCATCCGGAACCTTCAAATCCTGGATCCGTCTCTGTCTCTGTGTACAGATAGCGTTTGCTGTTGTGGTTTGCATGTATCTCTAGAAATAACTACGATTTTCAAGCAATCGTCGAGATGATAATAACAAAAGGTAATGAGCCATTCTCTCAATTTAGAAGTGATGGTTGCTGAAAGACTTGCTAAATGACAACAATCAACTTAGAAGACATCATGTTGAACAAGGTTATATAGGGTTGAAATCCCATAGGA
Organism: Nicotiana undulata; assembly: GCA_005239495.1. Lineage (NCBI taxonomy): Eukaryota > Viridiplantae > Streptophyta > Magnoliopsida > Solanales > Solanaceae > Nicotiana > Nicotiana undulata. The sequence goes on from MDKH01206921.1 coordinate 22,041, forward strand.
AAACTCCTTAATTTTCAGCTTCCTTTATCTTATCTTCATTTGAAAAAGAATGACACCTCGATATATTTGAAACTTTTTTAATATTAATTTTCACGTTAAAGGTGTAACTAGCTAAACATCATCATATAAAATGAAATAGAAAGAACAATAGTTAGTAATATCATTTTAGTATCTCATAAAGCCCCCTCCCAATAAAATAGGGAAGCGAAAGAAAAGAAAATTTATGGAACTCTTAATTATCTTTGATAAGAAAGATCTAATTGTTTACTTCTTAGTAAAGCCGACAAAATGAGCTTGGCCTGTGAGCTAGCCCAACCCAGTCCGCTAGTTGGGTACCGTTGGGCTAGAAACTTTTGACCCCATTTAAATATGGGGTTTATAAGCCCGGCCCAAGTCAGCCTGCTGGCCCTTTGAGGCTTGATCGAGGTTAGGCCTGGGCCGGCTCGTGGTCCAAAAATTAATTAAATTCAATTTAATTAACTGTTAACTATTTAATATTTAGAAAAAAAGTAAAAACTAAAATAATTATTAACTAATCCCCATTCCCCAACCCTAGATTGCTCATTTTCCCTCCTATATCAACTAGAATTCAGATTGCTCATTTTCCCTCCTATATCAACTAGAATTCAGATTTTTGACATGAACGCAATATGACAAACTTAGTTTTTTTTTTTGCTTAATTGATAACGAACTTGAAAAGTTTTAGGTGGCCAATAATAATCTTTTTCAAAAGAAAATATTACTTTAAGTGGCCAATAATCAGTTTAGATTACTTTAATGTGTTATTAATATTTAAATTGCTCTTCAGTATAGAAAAAAAATCAATTTTAACTACACAAAAAAGAAAAAATTGACCATTAGAAATTTTCAGGAATTTTAAAAAAATTATGGAAAATTGACCACCAGCAAATTTCAGGAATTTAAAAAAAATTATGGACTATAATGATGAAATCAGCAAATGATGTTAATCCCAAGTTAAAAAACCTCAGCATATAAACTTATTGAAGCAATCCCTGTGAGGAAAAACGAAAGAAAAGCATTAAGAAAATATTCATGTAACTTTAAAAAAGAAGAGCTAGAGATACAGAGAATTTGCATTTCAATTATGAGATTCCTCGTCAAATATCAAGCTTTTGTACGCTCTAAGCAAACAGAAGTTGTTTACATGATTAATCGGCTATGTCACGAAAAAGTATTTAAGGATTTAAAGAAATTCTTTTTTCTAAAAAAATTGAAGGGTCGGCCCATCCTAGCTCGCGACCCTCTTAGGGCTGGGTTGGGCTGGCCATTTTAAGGCCTATTTATTTGGCGGGCTGGCTCGTCTTAGTCCACTAAATTTAAAAACCCACTAGGCTTGGGCTGGGCTGACTCGTTTTGACAGCTCTACTTCTTAGAAGATGGAAACCTCAAGCAAAAGAACAATATTATTGTTGTAAAACCTATGTAATTGGGGATGTCCACTACTCCCAGTACTTTCATCTTTGATGTAAATAACCTCCCACTATTTATCACTATTATGATTATAACTCCCACACCTCCATAACCCCCACCATGATTTTCTCCCATGATCTCAATTGTTAATGTCACGTCTAAGACAATCATTATGTAACCTTCATATGTAATAGTATAAATAGAGGCATGAAATGTGAGATGAGATACACTCGAATACTTATGAAATAAGAAACTTATCTCTTATTCTATTATTCTACTTATCTTCTTGTTTTATATTGTTACTTTGAGCTACATTCTTTAATACGTCATCAACACGAAGTTGGGCTCTTTTCGTTGTTCAAGTATATTTGTTTATTTTGTTTTCTTCGTTGTATATTTTGATTTTATGATTAGTGTCTTTAATATGCAGTTTATAATTTCTCACATCTCTAGTGATTTCACTATGTCGAATTTGTCTTATTTTATTGTCATGACCCAAATTCCCAACCCTCGGGATCGTGATGGCGCCTAACACCACACTTGCTAGGTAAGCCAATGTTAGAACTTAATTAACCATTTTCTCTTAAAAGTTTACTTAAACACAATAGAAAAATTTAAAATAAAAAGGAAGTCTAATACTTTCCAATAAATGACTTCATAAATAATATTCGAAATAATAAAACGAACCACGAACTAATACTAAATGTATAACTACCCGGGGTCTGGGGTCACAATTCACGAACTACTAAAGAGTACTACAAATAAATGGGCTGAAAGAAATATATATTTGTTTTGAATGAAATAAAACAACAATCTAAATAATAAAGGCAAGACTCTAGGAATTTGCGGATGCCAGCAGATCTACCTCGTGTTTCGTGTGGATAATATTAGCTACTACTTTCACCTAGCTCTGGCCGGTACCTGGATCTGCACAAGAAGTGCAGAGTGCAGTATCAGTACAATCGACCCCATGTACTGAGTAAGTGTTGAGCCTAACTTCGATAAAGTAGTGACGAGGTTACGACATGACATTTATAATATGACATGTAAGCAATGTATAATAAAGCAAGAAGAAAATTCTAAACTAAATAAATCATAATTTGTAGCAATTAATAAAATAACTCAGATAACTTTCCCATATCACAATTATAACCAATTCTCACAAAAAATTTCAAGTTTCACTTTTAAATAATCGTAAGTGCAGAGTATGAAAAATAATAGAGTAAAACAGTAAGTTTTTCAGTCTTTATGTTTAAAATCAGTAAAACATGAATATCCTCCCTTATTGCTCCATGTTGCGGCGTGCAACCCGCTCCCACCTGTTCATCCTTATTGCTCTTTCCTATATATATCACCCTTATTTCTCTTGTTGCGGCGTGCAACCCGATCCCACCTGTCCACCCTTATCACTCCTTGTTGCGGCGTGCAACCCGCTCCCACCTGTTCATCCTTATTGCTCTTTCCTATATATATCACCCTTATTTCTCTTGTTGCGGCGTGCAACCCGATCCCACCTGTCCACCCTTATCACTCCTTGTTGCGGCGTGCAACCCGCTCCCACCAGACAATCACATTTCTTTATTTATAAAAAGATTTCACAATTTAGGTCAAAGCCTTTCACAATATTTTTGTCTCAACAATTGTAAACAGAAGTTGTACTATTCATAAACTTCATCAACTATCATTTCACAATGAAACCAACCGGAATATATAGTAAAAATACTGTCAACCAGCTCAATCCTTTTATGTACCACAATAAAGCCAAGGGAACAACCAACACTTTCAAAATACTTGAAACAATACTTAACTACAAGTTGACGAAACCAAGTAGACATGGAGGCATCAATGATCATAAAACAATTAAGCTAGAAATCAAACAAATTGGGAATAGGGGAGGGATCATGTTCAATAGATAGTTTGGTGGTGCATAGATACTCGTCACTTCACCTATACACCACACACATGCAAATTCACATAGCATTTAAGTTGGGGATTCATATTCCCTCAAGTCAAGGTTAAACCAAGCACTTACCTCAATTTACAAGCAATTCACTGCTCAAGCACAACTTTTCCTTTAGAATTTGCCTCTAACCCGCTCGAATCTATTCAAAATTGGTTCAATATAATTGATCATTTCTAAAGGTATTAACTTTAATGAAAAACTATGGTTTTCCCATGTTTTCTTATCAAAATACAAAAATCGACCCCGGGCCCGCTTGGTCTAAACTCGAGGTTCGGACCAAAATCAATTTATCCATTCTTCCTCGAGCCTGGATATATAATTGGTTTTGGAATATGACCTCAATTCGAGGTCTAAATTGCCAAATTTCGACGTTCTTAAGTTCTACCCAAAAATTCTAATTTTTACCATGAAAACTCTAGATTCTATGATGAAATATTGTAAAAGGTTGTTAAGGACTGAAAGAAATTAGTTAGATATCACTTACCAATGATTTGGAGAAGTTTGGGTCTTTGAAAAATCGTCTATGGAGGTTTAGGGTTTGAAAGAATTGAAAAATGGGTGAAAATCACGTCTTAAATCTCACTTAATAGACTGCAGTTATCGCAATTGCGAACCCTTTGAAATCCTGCTGCCTTCGCATTTGCGACATATGTGTCGCATTTGCGATATCTGGGCTGGCTGGGCAGTCTTCGCATTTGCGAGGATGGCCTTCCCAGGCCTAGTTTGCATTTGCGACCAAAAGTGTCGCATTTCCCAGGTCTGCCGGCTCCGCAATTGCGAAGCCTGATCTCGCAAATGCGAGATCAGAGGCCTGGTGACAAACACCAGATGCACCAGCTAAGATTTTTAAGTTCTAATCATCCCGTGGCCTATCCAAAACTCACCCGAGCCCTCGGGGCTCCAAACCAAACATGCACGCAAGTCTAAAAATATCATACGGACTTGCTCGTGCGATCAAATCATCAAAATAACATCAAAACTACAAATTTAACCTCAAACTCATAATTTTCTCAAGAACACTTCATTTTCAATATTTTTCTCATCCGGACGTCCGAATCACGCCAAATCGATTCTGATTCTCACTAAATTTCACAGATAGGATATAAATGTCATAATAAACCTGTACCGGGCTCCGGAACAAAAAATACAGGCATGATACCAACGTTCTCGCATTAATTCATTTCTTTATTTTCCTAAAAATCCAGCAAAATAATTTTCTTTAAAAATTGATTTCTGAAGCTAGGGACCTCGAAATTCAATTTCGAGCATACGTCTAAGTCCCATATTTTACTGCGGACCTCCCGGGACCGTCGCAACACGGGTCCAAGTCCGTTTACTCATAATGTTGACCCAAGTCAACTATAAATCAAATTTTTAACTTCTCAAAATTATTATTTCTCATGTTTTCACATAAAAGCTTTCTGGTTTCACGCTCGAATTGCGCAGGCAAATTGAGGTAAGTAATATTTTATCTTTTTAAGGATAATGAGCCTGGGATGGAGTCTTAATTCATCACATGACCCTTTGGGTCATCACATTGTTGATTTCTAATTATTTATCTTATTTGATAGTTTTCACTATGTCGAATTGTCAAAGCGTGAGTTTGTGGCACTTGACATTTCTAGAAAGTATAATACCTATCATGGGTTCTCGATGTTGGGATTCACTTAGTCGTTAAAGGTCTTGGTGACACCATTACTCAGGGTAATAAGGTATCAAGTCATGACAAAGCGAAGGCCATGATTTTCCTTCGTCATCATTTGAATGAAAGTTTGAAGGTTGAATATTTGACAGTTAAAGATACACTTGAATTGTGGACTGCCCTAAAGGAAATGTATGATCACCTTAAGGCTAGGGTATTGCCAAGGGCTCGATATGAGTGGATGCACTTACGGTTGCAAGATTTTAAGATCGTAAGTGAGTATAACTTTACTGTATTTCAAATAACTTCCAATTGAAATTATATAGGGATGTTATGAATGATGAGAATTTGTTGGAAAAGACTCTTACGACTTTTCATGCCTCAAATATGGTATTACAATAGCAATACCGTGAAAGGGTTTTAAAAAGTATACTGAATTGATCTCATGACTTCTGGTGGCTGAGCAACATTATACCCTTTTGCTGAAAAATCATGAAGCCCGCCCCACATGGTCAACTCTGCTTCCTGAATCGAATATGGTAGCGAGACGCGATAAGTTTGGAAAAAGACAGAATAATTATCATGGCCAAATGAATGTACGTGGGCATGTCAATAGCAAGAGACGATATAATAGTCGTCATCGTGGTGGTTATGTCAAAAGAGAGAACAATATGGGTTCTCAAACAATGCTTCAAGAAGCAAAAGCGGTAATTGCCACCGTTGTGGCATGAAAGGTCATTGGAAAATTGAATGCTGTGCACTTGAGCATTTTGTTAGGTTTTATCAAATTTCCATCAAAAGAAAGGCAAATAATGTTGGAGCATCTTCTGCTAATGCCTAGTGGAGTTTCACTTGACCTTTAAAAATGATTTTGAGGCAAGACCTTCAAACAAAAATGATGACAATATCGAGATAAATCTTGCTTTGAATGATGTTGATTTTGAAGGCCTTGATGATCTTACTCATTTGGAAGTTGAAGACTTCTTTGGAGATCAAAACTAAAGTTTGATCATTTTACTGGGAATGCAATTATGTTGTTATTTTTATTTTCAGTATTTTTTTTCTCGTTCTAAAGTTATTTTTATTTTCAAGTAGTACTTAAGTTGTCTTATGTTGTTTTTGGTGTTGTTAGTTTTTCCGTATTTCTCATGGTGTACTTTTATTTTTTTATGAAGAAAATAAAATTTCCAGTCTTCAGTTGGATCTAAGATGAGTAATGAAGATTTATGCCTTTTGGATAGTGCTACAACTCACACAATATTAAGAGAAAAATAATTTTTTCTCTTATTTGGTTATGAAAAAGGTCTATATTAATACAATATCTGGTAGTACAAAGTTCATTGAGGGCTCTGGAAGAGCTGCCTTATTACTACCTAGAGGAACAATATTAACTATTAATAATGCATTGTATTGTAGTAAGTCTTAAAAAAAACTTGTTGAGTTTCAAAGCTATTCGCCAAAATGGCTGCCATGTTGAGACCTCTAACGAAGGAACGGTTGAATACCTTTATATTACTACAATAAAAGCAGGGGAAAAAATGTGTGCACGAGAAATTACTCGCATTTTCTTCTAGGTTGTACCAAACAAACATTGATGTGGTTGAATCACATGCTATAGTAAACAAAAAGTTTACTACTTCTAATGATTTTATCATTTGACATGACCGGTTGGGCCATCTCGGTTCTTCTTGATGCACAGAATAATAGAGAATTCAAATGGACACACATTGAAATACAAGAAGATTCTTCAATTTAAGGAATTCTCTTGTGCCACTTGTTCTCAAGGAAAATTGGTGATTAAACCATCAACAGCTAAAGTTGGAAGAATCTCCTTCATTTCTAGACCGTATACAGGGTGATATATATGGGCCTATACACCCTCCATGTGGACCATTCAAGTATTTTATGGTCTTGATAGATGCATCTACAAGATGGTCACATGTGTGCTTATTGTCAACTTGTAATATGACATTCAAGTTTTGCATATAATGTTGCAGTTGAAGTAATGCAACAAGATGAGGATCTTGAGCCAAAATCTGTCAATGAGTGTAGACAGAGAAATGACTGGCCAAAATGGAAAAACCAATTCAAGCGGAATTGGCTTCACTCGAAAAACGTGAAGTTTTCGGACCAATAGTCTGAACGCCTGAAGGTGCTAAGCCAGTGAGGTACAAATGGGTTTTTATGCGAAAACGAAAAGAGAAAGGTGAAGTCGTAAGATATAAAGCACGACTTGTGGCACAAGGGTATTCGCAAAGGCCTGACATTGATTATATGGAGACATATTCTCCTGTGGCAGATGCAATTACCTTCAGGTATCTAATAAATCTGGCAGTCCATGAAAAGCTTGATATGTGGTTGATGGATGTTGTCACAACCTACTTATATGGCTCATTGGACAATGATTTTTTTTATGAAAACCCTGAAGGATTTAAAGCTCTTGAAGCATATAAAAGTTCGAGAGAAGCTTGTTCAATAAAGCTTCAGAAATCCTTATACGGATTGAAGTAATCAGGGAGGGTGTGGTACAATTGCCTTAGCGAGTATTTGTTAAAAGAAGGGTACAAAAATAACATTATTTACCCTTGTGTCTTTGTTAAGAGGTTTGGATTTGAACTTGTCATCATAGATGTGTATGTTGGTGACTTGAATATCTTTGGCACTTCTAAAGAGCTTCCAAAAGGCTGTAAAGTGTTTTAAGAAAGAGTTTGAAATGAAAGATCTTGATAAGACAAAATTTTGTCTTGACCTACAAATTGAGCATGTAATAAATGAATTTTTGTCCATCATGAAAAGGTTTTAAAGAGATTTTACATGGATAATGCACATCCATTGAGTACCCCAATGGTTGTGATATCGCTTGACATAAATAAAGATCTATTTCGGCCTCAAAAAAATGACGAAGAACTCGTTGGTGATGAAACTCCATATCTTAGTGCAATTGGGGCACTGATGTATCTTGCTAACAATACTCGGCCAAATATTGCTTTTGCAGTAAGCTTATTATCAAGATTTAGTTACTCCCAAACAAGAAGACTTTGGAATAGTGTTAAGCATATATTTATATATCTTGGGGGAACTCTAGATATGGGATTGTTCTATTCTAATGAATTCAAGTCAGAAATGATTCGCTATGCCGATGCAGGTTATTTGTCTAATCCACATAAAGCTCGGTCTCAAACAGGCTATTTGTTTACATATGGAGGTACATCTATAGCATGGCTTTCAATGAAACAAATAATAGCTGCCACATCTTCAAATTATGCTGAGATAATAGTCATTCATGAAGCTAGTTGGGTATGTGTTTGGTTGAGATCAATTACTCAACATATTCAGGAAATGTGTGATTTTCTTATGAAAAAAGATAATCCAACTACACTATATGAAGACAATGATGCTTGCATTGCTCAACTGAAAGGAGGATAAATCAAAGAAGGCAGAACAAATCTCATTTCATCAAAGTTCTTTTTCACGCATGATCTTCAAGAAATGGTGAAATTAATGTTCAACAGATTCGTTCATGTAGAAATTTGGTTGATCTGTTCACTAAGATATTACCAACTTCAACATTTGAGAAGTTGAGACAAAAGATTGGTATGCGACGTCTTCGAGAAATAAAATGATGTTTTCATGAGGGAGAGTAAGATACACGATGTACTCTTTTTTCCTTAGCCTAGGTTTTGTTCCACTGGGTTATCCTGGTAAGGTTTTTAACGAGGCATGAAATAAAATTACAGATATGTGCAGTCATTTCCTTCACTAAGATTTTTTCCCACAGAGTTTTTTCTTAGTAAGGTTTTAAAGAGGCATATTATCTATTTTTGGACATCCAAGGGGGAGCGTTGTAAAACCTATAGTAATTGTGAATGTCCGCTACTCCTACTACTTTCATTCTTCATGTAAATAATATCCCACTACTCATCACTATTATGATTGTAACTCTCACACATCCATAATCCCTACCCATGATCTCCCCCGTGATCTCCATTGTTAATGTCATGTTTAAGACAATCATTTTGTAACCTTCCTATGTAATAATATAAATAGAGACATGAAATGTAAGATGAGATACACTTGAACACTTGATAAAATAAGAAAATTATCTCTTATTCTACTTATCGTCTTGTTTTAAATTATTACTTTATGCTATATTCCTTAATAATTATAATAAATTAATATAAAATTGGAACCAAATGGGGGCACAAGGCAAAAACAGAAATGGTGATAATAGCTAGGTGAAGAGCAAAAATAAGTGGGATTGGCAACAGCCACTGTACTACTTTTGCCAAATGGTCGTTTGGCCTTTGTAATTACCGCCTGCTTAAATGGACCATCATCTCTGTTGCGTCTATGACGACAGCCCCAAAGCCCCAACAACTTCTTTTTCATTCTCTTTTACAATTTTTTAGAAATTTTAAAGTTTAAATTTTTTAAAAAGTTTGGTACATATTATTTTCTTTGATCGAGATTTTTCAGAGAGTGGGGGTAATACACAATACAAAATTTGATGGATAATGAGCCATTCTTTACTCGTCTTCACTTAAAAAGTTTAGCATATATATATATATATATATATATATAAAATTTATGGACCAAAAGTAGTTTAAAAACTATACAAATTTGAAAACAAAATTTATAATGGAGTTGTATTCAATAATTGCAATTTCAAAAGTTAGTAGTGAGAGACGAATCCAGGATTTTAGGTTTATGGGTTCCTACAAAAATTTGAAGTTAATATACAATACTAAATGAATGAATGAAGTGAGTTCCAAGCTAAATATTCTTATACATTTAATGAATTTTTCAATACAAATACAGGCTCAACACAAAAGTTACTGGGTTCATGGGAACCCGTTGCGGATAAACTAGATCCGCCCCTGTTAGTAGTTGTATTTTAAATTCTAAAGTTGGTTTTTGAAACAATCGCTATATGGTTAGGTGAGATGAATATTTTGACCGAAAAGTATCAACCAACAAAGAAAATTGATCCCTTTTTATTTTTTATTTAGTTTAAGGGGTGTCAATAACATAATTTGGTTGTTGGATTCTTGAATTCAATCCTGTTACCTAATATTTCTCCAAGTTTCTTTACAAGAATATTTTTCTTTTTTCCTTTGTTGCTTCTTTTATATATATTTTATTTTAGCAGCCATAATTATTAAATTGGTTCCTTAATTTCTCTTTGATAGAATATGCTGTTCTACAACTTCATTAATACGAAAAAATACAAAAGACGAGACAACAATAGCTGCACCAAATGTTTTTAGAAGTATATGCTAAATGGGCGTTTGGACATAAGAATTGTAAAATTCCAAAAAAAAAAAAGTGAAAAAAATATTTTCATGTGAAAACAATATTTGAAAATTAGAGTTGTGTTCGGAAATGAATATTATTCTGGGTTGTTTTTGAAATTTTATGAGTGAAATTTTGAAAATAACATTTTGGAGATTTTCAAATTTTTGAAAATTCCAAAATTCATCTTCAAGTGAAAATTGGAAATTTTATAGCCAAACACTGATTTCGAAAAAAAAACGAAATTTTGAAAAAAAGGTGGATAGCATTTGTCCAAAAATTTCTTATATCAACAGAAAATATAGAAATAGAAAACATAAAAAAAGGATATAAGAAAGATATTCTTATCAAATGTCTCCTTCATTCTTGGTCATGAAAACTTTCCAAAAAAATTGCTTTCATCTCACCATCCTCGCTCTGTGGCTTATATCAAACTTCTCAAGTTTCAAAGAAAAAGTTTACTAATTTTTTGGTTAAATAAAGGTTCCTTTAAATAAATTTTACACGATTAACATTGTGTCAATTGAATCAACGGTTAAGGGGCTGATTTACCCTTCTACTATCATAAATAGGTCTTATTTATCCTTCGTTTGAGTTTCCTATCAAAAATATCCCCACCGTTATACTTTTGGTTTACATTTACCCTTCACCCGTTAAATATACCCTACCAATTTTTTAAGGGGCACGTGGCAACTTTTTATTGGACAGACAACCCACCTATTAGTTTAGATAAAACCCGCCCCACCCATACACTTTTAACCCGCCCATCGTTATTATGGCTGGTTTAGGAGATACTTAACCAAAATAACGATGAGCGGGTTAAAAGTGTATGGGTCGGGCGGGTTTTATCTAAACTAATGGGTGGGTCGTCTGGTCCAATAAAAAGCTGCCACGTGCCCCTTAAAAAATTGGTAAGGTATATTTAACTGGTGAAAGGTAAATATAAACAAAAAATATAACGATGAGGATATTTTTGATAAAAAAATCAAACAGAAAATAAATAAAACTTATTTATGATAGTAGAAGGACAAATCAGACCCTTAACCTTTGAATCAAAGCAACGATGAATCATAAAGAGAATAAAGAGATGCCCCTCCCTTCATCAAACTATCACAAGCAAGTTGACCATACAAGTTAATTTAAAAATCCAAAGTAATTAAATGAGTCATTTTATGTCATTATTAAAATAAGTCTCATTTTATATATTAATGAGTTGCTTTTTTTATTTAGTACTTGTAGCCAAGAAACACATGACATGTGGTATAGACGTAAGTTACAATTTAAATACCATACAAAAGGGTTAATTCGAGTTGGCGAAGCCACATGGTCACAAGGGTGGTTAACACTATCTAGAAATTACATTGTGTACATAGGTAAAGTAATACGTTTTAGAGGTATATAAACATATTGAACACCCTTTATCGGAAATTTTTCACTTTTTTTAAATTTAAATATCCTTGGAGAAATTCCTACCTTTGTCATTGTTAATATTCAAGTGAAAAAAATGATAGAAAAGCGGATCGATTATTTACCTAGTTTTGACAAAATTTATTTTCCTTCTATAATCTACTCCATCCGTTTAGTTTATTTCAAAATAAATAATACATTTCTAAATTTAAAAATAATTTAACTTTAAACTCATCATTTTAATCATTTTTCACTTAATGATAAGTTTTTATAACCGCATAAATGTCATGCTCCACAAAGCTTTTACCACTTAAATTTTTAAGACCACAATTTTAAAAGAATTCTTTATTTCTTAAACTTCGTGTCGAGCCAAACTAACTCATCTAAATTGAAACAGAGGAAGTATAAGATATAGTCCTACCTCTCTATAACAATATCCGTATATAATAACACTTAACTATAAAAACCAAATGTTTTCGAAACCAAATTTCATATTCTGTTTATAATATGTTTTCTATAATAACAATTCACTATAACAACACAAACGAGACTATTATTGAGATGTTTGACGGTATGATTTTTAAATAAAAAAAGTAGTAAATGTTGATACATGACACCTACCCACATATCTCTTAGAGCCACAAGGAGCCAATCCCTAAATAAATCCTCAAAAGTCATTTTAAGGCCACTCTTTCCTCATTTTCTCCTCCCATATATTACCTCTCTTCACTCTCTTCTCTCTTTGAGACAAAACATCAAACACCTTACTGGTAAAGCCATGGCTTCTTCTTCTTCTCTCACTCTCTCTCAAGCTATCCTCTCTCGTTCAGTTCCTCGCCATGGCTCTGCCTCTTCTTCTCAGCTTTCCCCTTCCTCTCTCACTTTTTCCGGCCTTAAATCTAACCACAATATCACCACCTCCCGCCGCCGTACTCCTCCCTCCGCCGCCGCCGTACGGTCACCGGCGATTCGTGCTTCGGCTGCAACCGAAACTGTAGAGAAAACTGAGACTGCCCTTGTTGACAAATCTGTAAACACGATTCGATTTTTGGCTATTGATGCTGTCGAAAAGGCAAATTCGGGTCACCCCGGTTTGCCCATGGGTTGTGCTCCGATGGGTCATATATTGTACGATGAGGTTATGAGGTATAACCCGAAAAACCCGTATTGGTTTAATCGGGATCGGTTTGTTCTATCAGCTGGACATGGTTGTATGCTTCAGTATGCTTTGCTTCATCTAGCTGGCTATGATGCTGTCAAGGTTAAAAAAAAACTTACCCTTTTGTCTTTTAACTTTTTTTAATTAATCTTTTTTGCTAATTGGTGCATGCATGAGTAGATCTGTGTATTTTGTTTCTGTTATGTGGCACTGTTTGACTGGTCATAAATAATAAGGGAACCACATATAGGGAAAATTATATGGTGTATATATATGTTAAATATTACCTTTAATATGTATATATTAAATCTTGAGACATTTTTGGCTTTCCTTCTAGGCACCGAGTTTTAAAAAAAATTATAACTTGTGGTATAAAATAAGTTTGTAGACATTTGTATGTGTATACAATATTTCATCAATGGTAAAATTAGAAGTTTAAAGTTAAGATGTTTCTAAATATGAAATGTGACATTCTTTTTCGACAGAATGAAAGAGGGGGAAATGACTTGTGGACTTGTGGGTGAGCAAATCATTTTTCTTTACAATTTTAGCTCTTACTCCATATCACTTGTTATAACCAACACTTACACATTGTTATCAGTTTTTAAAACTAAAAAAATTTCATCAGAGCACCTCTAATTTGCTGATGTAGAAAAAAAAGTTTTGGAAAATATTTTTCATTCACCTACCTATTGTAGGAAATAAGTGAGAAAACCACTCATTATCCAAGATCTTTCGCACCAAACATGTAAACTTGTAAAGGAGAGCTAAAGGGGAGCCTTGGTGCAACTGGTAAAGTTGTTGCCAAGAGGTCACGGGTTCGAGCCGTGGAAACAACCTCTTGCAGAAATGCAAGGTAAAGGTTGCATACAATAGACCCTTGTGGTCCAGCCTTTCCCCGGACCCCGCACATAGAGGGAGCTTAGTGCACCGGGCTGCCCTTTTTTTCCCATACATAAACATGTATGTCATGCCATTATGGTATAGACTTTCATGTGTTTGGTGTGGAGGGATGTGTTTTTATGAAAGAATATTTTTCTCGGGAAATCATTTTCTTGACCGTGTTCCAGTGTTTGGTTTGTATATAAGTTGAAACTTGCGAAGTGTAGGATAAGATATTAGGTAAGTGTTTGACGATATCTTGAGTATGTTGTTGATTGAAGTAAGTGATATGGAAGAGCAGTTGGTATGATTATCAAGGAAAATGTAATTCTCACGTTTGGTGCAAAATATTTTCCTCAGAGAAACGTATTTAACAATTTTAGGTATCCAAACTCCAGTAAGTATTTTCCCCGTGGAACTGTTTTCCAAGAAAAAATTTCCTCCAGTCAAAATTGAAACATGACTTTTTGGTACACTTTGCACAGTTACTGATGATTTTATCTGTCTTTTAGCTTAATGAGCTTATGCTTTTTTTAAATGTGTTTTATGAGTGAGAATTTACTTGCATTACATTTGGAAATTTTTTCACCACTATGCTCTTTTTTACCTGTTTTGCTGATTATTTTTACTATTATATTTGGCTAGGAAGAGGACTTGAAGAGCTTCCGTCAGTGGGGAAGCAAAACCCCTGGACACCCTGAAAACTTTGAGACGCCTGGTGTTGAAGTCACCACCGGTTAGTGCACTTTTTTTTTATGTCCCATGTACACTTATAAGTAGGATTTGTATATCTGGGGTGGATTATATATTTTGACTACATGGCTTTTCGTTGCGAGCTGTATAACTAATTTATTTATTTTCTTGTGGTTAGGGCCTCTGGGACAAGGTATTGCCAACGCCGTTGGCTTGGCCCTTGTGGAGAAACACTTGGCTGCTCGTTTCAATAAGCCTGATGCTGAGATTGTAGACCACTACACGTGAGAGTCTTCTCACTCTCTCCTTTTTGTTTCCCTTTAGTGCCATAACAATAGAACGATTTAATGCAACCTGTCTTTTGCTTAACTAATTGCATCGATGATTGGTCATGCAGATATGTTATTCTCGGTGATGGTTGCCAGATGGAGGGTATTTCACAAGAAGTTTCTTCCCTTGCTGGACACTGGGGACTTGGAAAGCTGATTGCTTTCTATGATGACAACCACATCTCAATTGATGGTGACACAGAAATCGCTTTCACTGAGGATGTTGGTGCCCGTTTTGAGGCTCTTGGGTGGCACGTAATCTGGGTGAAGAACGGTAACACTGGTTATGATGAGATTCGTGCTGCTATTAAGGAAGCAAAAGCTGTCACAGACAAACCCACTATGATCAAGGTACTTTACCTTCTGCCTTTATGTTGGTTACTACGAGGTGATCCTGAAAAGTCGTATATGATTGAATTGCTGTATAGACTTTGCTGCATTGGTAATTTTACATTTCATTTTTGAATATCCCATTTCCTTTTTTTTTTTCTCTCAGTTGGGGTGCAGGATTAATTCATTATTCCTAGTGCTGCTAATAGGGTTACTTGATAGATTCATTTCGTATCGTTTATCATTAAGTTTACTGAACTTTCCTCCTTTCAGGTGACTACAACCATTGGTTTTGGCTCGCCCAACAAGGCAAACAGTTACAGTGTACATGGAAGTGCACTTGGAGCTAAGGAAGTAGAGGCCACCAGGAGTAACTTGGGATGGCCTTATGAGCCTTTCCACGTGCCTGAAGATGTCAAGAGGTATTAATCCATTCCTTTTCTCCTCTGATTCATTTGAACATTACTGGTTACTTACAAGCTATTGGTCTTCACTTGCTACTTATTGCAGCCATTGGAGTCGTCATGTTCCCGAGGGTGCTGCTCTTGAAGCTGGATGGAATACCAAGTTTGCTGAATATGAGAAGAAGTACCCAGAGGAAGCTGCAGAACTCAAATGCATTATCACTGGTGAACTACCTGCTGGCTGGGAGAAAGCTCTGCCTGTAAGTAGTTATTTTCATCTTTCTCTCGCTTATTTCAAGCTGAGTTCAACTGCTTTTGGTTTGGGCTATCCTTATATTGAGTTCTTAGCTTTGGGGGTGAGGTTTTTGAATTTTTGCCTCGTATAATAGACGAGAGAGTTTGTTTCAATTGTACTCCTGTACTTTTATCTTCCCTGATCAGAGGGGCCAACATTTTATAAGTCAAATCAACTGTTTTGCATCACAGTTCCTCAGTCTTCCTTTTCCATCTAGTCATTGTTGCACAAAAATGATACTCGCCTAGTTTTGAAAAACATGTAAATATTTCCTAATCCAGTTATTTGCTTGTTCTCTCAATCTCAGACCTACACCCCTGAAAGTCCAGCGGATGCCACCAGAAACCTGTCCCAACAAAACCTGAATGCTCTTGCCAAGGTTCTCCCTGGTTTCCTTGGTGGTAGTGCTGATCTTGCCTCATCAAACATGACTCTCATGAAAATGTTTGGTGACTTCCAAAAGAACACCCCAGAGGAGCGTAATCTAAGGTTTGGTGTTCGTGAACATGGTATGGGAGCTATATGTAATGGGATTGCTCTACACAGCCAAGGCATGATTCCCTACTGTGCTACTTTCTTTGTGTTCACTGACTACATGAGAGGAGCCATGAGAATTTCAGCCTTGTCTGAGGCTGGAGTTATTTATGTTATGACCCACGATTCAATTGGTCTAGGAGAAGATGGGCCTACCCATCAACCCATTGAGCACTTGGCAAGTTTTCGTGCAATGCCCAACATTCTGATGTTCCGTCCAGCAGACGGCAATGAGACAGCAGGAGCTTACAAGGTGGCGGTCCTCAAGAGGAAGACACCATCAATCCTTGCCCTCTCTCGGCAAAAGTTGCCACAACTTGCTGGAAGTTCTATTGAAGGAACAGCAAAGGGTGGCTACATTTTATCAGACAATTCTTCTGGCAACAAACCTGATGTCATTTTGATTGGTACTGGCTCAGAGTTAGAAATTGCTGTCAAGGCTGCTGATGAACTCAGGAAAGAAGGAAAGGCAGTGAGAGTTGTTTCCTTTGTTTGTTGGGAGCTTTTCGAAGAACAATCAGCCGACTACAAGGAAAGTGTCCTTCCATCATCTGTTACAGCTAGAGTTAGCATTGAAGCTGGATCCACATTTGGGTGGGAGAAATATGTCGGATCAAAGGGGAAGGCCATCGGAATTGACAGATGGGGTGCCAGTGCCCCTGCTGGTAAAATATACCAGGAGTACGGAATTACAGCAGAGGCTGTTGTAGCTGCAGCTAAACAAGTTTCTTAGGCTTTATTACTTACACTTGGTTGCTGGTGTCTACCAAATTTGTTTTCAGTTTGAAACTGAGGTTGGAGATAATGGTGGAAACCAATACCAAACGGACTCGGCAGTTCACTGTTGCCTGGTATTTTCAATAAAAACTATTTCTTCATCTGCCCTTTGTTTTCTTCAGTTTTAGTAGCGGAGCGGCCAAAATGAATCCAAGATGAGGATAGAAATAGGATTATGGATGCTCCTGACCATGTACACTTAAAACATATCTTTGAGTTTTGTAATTTTATTTGATCGAGTGATACCAAGATTTCATTTTCAATTGGAAATTCATGTCTTCTGATAAAGGGGCTTTCTTTGTCTTTACTATACTCATCAGTTTGCAGCTTTCTGTTTCAAAGCAAATACAACAATAACGAATGCAGTGTAATCTCACATATGGGGTCCGGGAAAGGTAGTGTGTACGCATACTTTACCTCCTACCTTGTTGTGAAGGTAGAGATGTTATTTTCGATAGACCCTCGGCTCAGTGGAAGTACAATATAGTCATGTTTCAAAGCAAATGGACTTTACATAATGTTTTCGCAAGATTGATTACAAAGTCTGCCAGGTGTACTTAAGGAAGTACTATATTCTACCATTGAACTAGATTGTTTCTACACCCATTTCAAGCTAAATTTTTAATGGTTGAGGAGAAATTTTCACTAGTGATATTCTAACTGGTCATATCACTGATTCTTATCAGGAATTGGATGACTTTATTTCTCTTCATTACCTTTTTGATCTAAGCCATGGAAGAAAATATGGAAATCTAATCTTTAAAGCAAACATGAGTCTTTTCAAGCAACAAAATGTAGCCATATTAAGGCGGTGCGGAGTGTGGTGGGATGGATAATATCTCTATATTCTTCGTTAAAGGTTTCGAGTTTAAGCTCTAGGAATGTAAATACTCTTATGTTTTCCGCTTCAGTTGATAACATATCATGCAAATCTAAATTAATCGGGATAACATTACGTTGCGGGAATCTGAACTAGTCGGGATAATGATTTAAATAGAAAAGAATGTGGTCCCTACCAAGGGTTGGAGGAGATTTTGTTTCTATCCAGATTTATGTGGTTGTTGAAACTTTTGGTTACACTCTGGTTGTTGAAATTCTGGCTCTAAACCTTCCAATCCACATTATCTCCTTCAACCAGGTTGTTGAAGACGGTCCCACTAGATTAGAATAATATTTGGAGCTTTAGCATATTCTTTCTATCTTACTTCAAACTTCTTTAATGCTTTTTTCTATGGTGTTCAACTGGGTGTGGAGTTAAAAAAAACACAATTTTTTTAGAAATTGATGATCTTGAATATTATTTATGTAGTTATAAGACGTTTAAAATTCGTGATTTTAAATGTATTATAACATATGACTATAAAAACTTGTTAGTAAAGGTAATGGGTTTTTATTTCTAAAATATACAAAAGAAAATAAGTTTGCATAAATTGAAACGAATAAAGTCGTAATACATATATATATATATATATATATATATATATATATATATATATATATATATATATATATATACACATTGCATTTATATAGTAATCTAAAGCATATCGATCGACAATATATAGCTAAATTGGCTAATTACGAATATTTACTTCATTGTAGACAATTTGAAGTAGTGACATTATAAAAAGTTGTTGGGAAAATTCATCACCGGTTGTTTAGATGTGTGCGATCTATTTGTCTTTTTTTGTTTTTGTGGTTGTGATGACGAATAAGAAATGTGAATAATTCACATTGTAAGTCAAATAATTTTAGAGAAAATTGAGATTATTGGATAATGAGAATTTGAGAAAACATATATGAACATTTTTTTTATTCTTCTAAAAAAACTTCAAAATAGATTTGACCAATTTTAGATGACAGAAACTTTTTGACATTTTACATCGTGGTAAAAATAATTATTAGATGATGAAAATTCTTAAAAAATATTACGCTAAACTGGATTTTCTTTAAATATTACATAAATTTTTGTGAATGGTATAGATGTGTGCAAGATGGCTCGAACATAATCTGCATAAACAAGTTCAAATAAAAATATATACAAATCTTATTTATATAAATTCAAACAACTTATTAAAGTTTAGCTTTAAACAACTCATTTTACCAAGCACTAGCTTCAATTTTCGCTAGTCTCTTAAATTATGCTTTAGGTGCGCTTCTTCTTCCTCTATGTTTGTGTCACCAAAGTTGCTCAACCTTAAATGAAAATATTGACGTGAGTTCTGTTCCTTAATTTCTAATGTTTGAGAAGTTCATATGCGTATACTATGAGTGCTTAATCAATATTGTCCCTTATCTCTGAGGGTAGGTCTATTTCGGTCCCTCAAATATAAACCTGAGCATATTTTGTCCCTTAAGTATGCTAAAGTGTAGCACCTTTAGTCTTACTGACACAATATGTTCAAAAACTAACGGTGTTACCCATCTCTGATTCATGAAGCAAATCTTCTGCTCTGAAGCAAAACGTTTTCTCTCCTTTTATTGGATAACGCCAATTATCACTTTAATTCCTCATTTTTAGATAATGTCTTCTAACATTTTCTTTTAGTATCACTCCTCCACATATTTTTTTGTTTATCGTCCAACCAGATATCGAATCTCCGAAGCGGCTCGGTGAACACATGGCCGTCGTTGTCTTCATCCACAACAGGAATATAACCAACGACTACGTTGGGTTTTCCATTTGCAAGTTGTAGATCCCTGATGTAACTAGCCGCAACTTTCTTGGTGCGAAAGCGACTAATTGAGACGTCAGTTACGACACCGTCGCGCACCCAGATTCCCTCGTTAATATCCCCTTGAATACGCTTCCTATAGTATACTCTTGCTGAAAACTTGAAATTTTACTTTTTATGTCTAACTAGAGAAGAGACGGAGTGAAAGATGCAGCTGTTAAACCACTAGGGTAAAACATATTTATGTCATTGGGAAATTGGTGAATATCATTTACCCCAAATTTTGTTATAAAAATCAAATTATCCCTCAAATTTGCAAAAGGAAGCTTTTGGTTGTATTCTGATTTTAATTACTGAAACTTGTTGTTGTGGAGGAGTAGGTAGACTAAACGGTAATGATTTTTTGTATGATGTCCCCGATGACTGCTTTCACCAACCATTTTATGTGTTTCAACTTTGTTCTAAAGGAGAAAAGTTTTTTTTTGGACATAGCCACTTTTAACCCGCGGTCAAACTTTTACTCTCAACGTACAAATCAACCACACCAAAATACAGAGAGAGAAACTAAAGATTCACCTTATCTTTCTTTTGGATTGAAAAATTCAGCAAAATCTACGTGGGTCTTGAAAAAAGATTCAATTTTTAGGATTTCAGCATCAGTGGCTACGACACAGAAACTCACTGAAATTGTTCTGCATCGAATTAAAGAAATATCAGGCACTGCCAAATTACCTGTCTCTAAATCTCTATCCAATCGTATTCTCCTTCTTGCTGCTCTCTGAGGTAGTTAAGCCAACTTTTAGGGATTATTTGGCATAAATGCTTTAGTTCACATGTTAGTTATGTCGGGATTATAATGTAGGTATTTGGTTCACATGTTAGTTATGCCGGGATTATAATGTAGGTATCATTTATGCAATGCTTTAATTCACATGTTAGTTATGTCGGGATTTTAATGTAGGTATCATTTATGCGATGTTTTGGTTCACATGTTAGTTATGCTGGGGTTTTAATGTAAGTACTCTCTCTGTTCCAGTTTATGTGAACCTATTTCTTTTATTGTCCGTTCTAAAAAGAATGACCCCTTTCTAAATTTAGTAACAATTTAGCTTAAACTTACAATTATACCCTTAATGAGAAGTTTTTATAACCACACAAATACTCTAGACCCCTTTTTGCTTTGTTTAGGACCACAAAATCCAAAAGTCTTTATTTTTTTCTTTAACATCGTGGCCAGTCAAACAGGTTCACATAAATTGGAACGGAGGAAGTATCATTTATGCAATGCTTTGGTTCACATGTTAGTTATGTACAATGCTTTGGTTCACATGTTAGTTATGTCGGGATTATGATGTAGGTATCACATGTTAGTTATGTCGGGATTATAACGTAGGTATCATTTATGCATTGCTTTGGTTCACATGTTATGTCGGAATTATAATTAGGTATCATTTATGTATCATTTATGCAATGCTTGGGTTCACATGTTAGTTATGTTGGGATTATAATGCAAGAGTTATTTATGCAACGATTAATAATGAAGGGGTTGTAGATTATAATACATGGATTAATTACTCTAGAAAAGGGCATTTTTGTCTTTACATAGTTTAATCACTTCATTGCTAAAAAATGTGTTGTTATGCCACAATTTATCCTCCATAAAAACAATCCATAATTCGCGCATGATTTAATACTGCCAACCAAACGCTGCATAACATTTGGTGCATAAGTTATGCGCCTACTATTGTTTTTTCTTATGCGACCAACCAAACACTATATTATCTTATGCAGATTTTTTATAATTGGATTATTATCCCTATAACCAAACGATCCCATTGGTTGAATGGCACAATTTCAATATAAGAATGACTGTGCATGCGAGCAACCTATATGGCCAATATGTGGTAGAAATGAAAAGATGAAAAAAGAAAATAAAAAGGAATATTTTGCATCCACGATTGAAGTTTGCCATTGTTTATCATTTAGCACTTTAGCAGGCAAATCAGGGGCGGATCTAGAATGTAATGTATTCAGTAACTTTTGCGTAGACCCTGTATTTTGGTTAAATTTTTTATTCAATATCTATAAACATTTATTTGTGAAAACCAATTAATATTGTATATTAATTTGAAATTGCGACAAGAACCCACATACTTAAAATCCTTAATCCGCCTATGAGGCAAATGTTCAAACTTTTGCATACACAATTTGCATATGGGACAGAAATGTATTCTTAGCAACACCTTAGTCGAAGTATAAGGTGCCCTTACCAACTATGGTTATCTCTTCCAAAGCTGAAGATGGCTTGAACGACTTATATTGCATAATAGCTCTGAACAGTGGCGGACCCAAGTGGTGGCTAGCGGGTTCAAACTGAACCCGCTTCACCAAATAATAATACTGTGTATATGCATAAATTAAGATTAAAGCTGTGTAAATTTTGTATAAATATTTATTTGAACTCACTTGACAACTAATATTTTACGACTAAAGTTATATACTTCTTAGATTGAACCCGCTTGCACAAAATCCTGGGTCCGCTACCGGCTCTTAACCATGATCAACTTTGTGAACTTCTTTTTACTGCGAAAGTTCACATTTTTCATTCTTTTGCATAAGATATCATTTCATTGAGGTTTCGTTTGCTCTTTCATTCTTTTGCACTACATATTTCAACTACTTTTGTGGCCGTTAAAAGTGACTGGCCTTTGAATTTTTAGGGAGCAACTGTTGTTGACAATTTACTAAGCAGTGATGATATTCAATTATTCATTACATGTTTGATGCGTTGAAAACACTTGAACTGAATGTAGAAGAAGACAGCGCAAACCAACGAGCAACTGTTGAAGGTTCTGGTTGGTAAAGAGTCCAAGGAAGAAATTCAACTTTTCCTTGGAAATGCAGGAACTGTCGTTGCTGTAGCTGGCGGAAATTCAAGGTCTAATAGCATCCCTCTTCATACCAATTTATTCTTTTAGGTTTCAGTTAAAGCATTTCAATGAAATGGAGCCAAATAGAGCAGAATGGTTAGAACGTAATGGTTACCTCGTTACTAACTTAAATTTATCATTCTCATATTACAGGTATGTACTTGATGGAGTTCCTCGAATGAGAGAGAGACCAATCAGTGATTTGGTTGATGGTCTTAAGCAGCTTGGTGCGGAGGTTGATTGTTTCCTTGGTACAAAATTTCCTCCTGTTCGAATTGTCAGCAAGGGCGGAGGGAAGGTGAGGATTACAAATTCTACTTATGCCATGATGATCTTAAGAAATTATGTCTTAAACGGAAGCGGAGAAGTCTGTGCTGTGTAGATTAGGCGCACGTCAAAGTGTCGAACCCTAACTAAACTCGGCAGGCACATTATCCGTTAAGTTTCAAGCCGTGCCACTGGCCCTCGGGGTTTTTCAATTATCTAAGAAAAAGAAAAAGTTACCTCTATCTCCCTATATACAACTTCAATGACACTTCAACCTTTACGATTTAAGTCATGCTCTAATAAAAGAAAACAGTTAAATTTCATGGAGGGAGTATCAAACAAGTCCTAAAATGAGGATACTAATAATAAAACTTACCTAAAACAAGAAGTTAAAGAACCCTAACCCTGTAGGACTACCGTAGGTAGGACTTGCAACATTACTTAATGAATAGTAACATTGCTATTACAGTGTTCTGTGAAGTGTGAACGGTCTCCTTTGCCCGCCTTAGAATACCATTATCATTCAGAAATTCTTGCTTTAGTTATTCTATCTTGACTATCTTTTACGTGAAACTGTCTGAATCCATTAGCAGCCTGATACGAGGAAGAAGATTCAGGCTTGCTGAGGTTGTATCTGATGCTTTAAGAAAGGAACATAGCTGTTAATTCTGTTAAAAGGACCCAGAGAATTGAAGTTAGCAGTCTTTACACTTTGGTCCCTTCCTAGTTTTAGTACATAGTTTATATAATTACAATTGGGTCCGTGAATTATCCTAGATAGATACCTTATAGTCCAACCGAGTTAGTTATAATATTTTGTCTTGTAGTGGATGAGTGGAAGATATATACTCTGTAATTATCGTTAACCATGAGCAATGAAAAGAAGTTTTATTTTACCCTAGTTTCCTTTAGCTGTAATTTCTCTTCTTTTTCTTTATTTGTCATTCTCGCATCAGTGGTATCAGAGCACGATCTTGCTATGAGCTTCCATGGCGTCTGAACTGTCAGAAGTAATGTCGCTTCTTCATAAAATGTCGGCTGATATGGTTAATTTGAATCAGAGGCAAGACCAAACAGAAGCTCGACATGAACAAGCTGTTATGAACCAAGTTACAGACATACACGAGCTTAGAGAGGTTGTAGCTGCAGGGAAGAGACTAGAGAGGGATAAGGACCCTAACTATGGTAGAGGAGAGCTATATTCACCCTCAGATACCCCAGTACGATTTGGGGATCTGAACTCCCCTTTTCCGGCGAGCTCAAGTTTGAACAACTCGAGCAATACACAGCTGAACTCACCTGGAATTTTCAACCCCCAGAGTACTGTTCCATTGCCAACCTCTACTTCTGCAGCACCAGCCGGCCCTAGCTTCCAAGCAGGTAACCCATCTGTTCACTCCTCAATACAACCTTGCCCCACGCCTAACCTCTTTTCTCAAAATGTGTTGAGCTATAGCAATACAACACTGCCCTTACATACCACAGTGACCATAGCTCCTAACATTTCCCACCTGATGTACCTCCCTAACCCCAATTCCTATGCCCAAATTCCCTACTATAGCTTACCTACTGCATGAGTAAGCAATCTAAACCCCCAGACCAGTCATATGAGACATCATATGCCACCATTCCACCACCCCTCACCATCACCTGAACAAGGTAGACATTACCCCTCACAACAACCTTTTGTCCAAGTAACCTCCTCTAGTATGGCATTACCTCACAACTCCTATGTTCAGTTCCCACATGCATACAACACACAACCCACACACATCTCTCCATCACTCTACCACCAGGTTCCCTTCACACAAAACATTGCTCCCTACTACCAGAACTATGCCAATGTACCCTTGCCCAACATCCCTTTTACCAAATATACCAAGGTGGAATTTCCTAAGTTTAATGGGGAAGATTTGAGAACCTGGTTGTACAAAGTAGAACGGTTTTTCTCAGAGGAAGAGATCACCATACAACAAAAGATGAAGATGGTGTCAATGCACTTTGAGGGAGATGCCCTGTAGTGGCACTTAGGGTACATGAGGAGTAGAGGACAAGAACCCCTTCCAACCTGAGAGGAGTATTTATGGGCACTGTGACAGTTTTGGGGCAGAATACTCAGACCCTATGACTGAGTTAATGAACATCAAGCACACTGGTAGTGTGAAGGACTACCAAAGAGCCTTTGTTAGTGTCATGACCAGGCTGAACCTGTCTGTGGAGCATGCTATTAGCATCTTCTTGAACAACCTTAAGCCTAAGATCAGTAATGATGTCAGAGTAGGGAATCCATCTACCCTTCCTCAAGCTTAGTATTTGGCTAGGCTACAGGAAACCAACTTTGCAGCACAGAGCCAAGCCATTAAAAGTAGTGTGGCTGGCTCTCTTTCTCACAGAGGACTAACAGGTCATTCTTCTAGTTCAACACAGAAGAACACTACAACTAACTTGAGGAGGCCCATTACTACTAAAATGTACCACAACAGAAGGAGGAGGCTGACTCTAGCAGAAATGGAAGAGAAGAGGGCTCAAGGACTATGTTTCTTCTGTGATGAAAAGTATGTGTTTGGCCATAAATGCCAAGCCAAAAGACAGGTATACTCCCTAGAATTGGAAGTGGTAGAAGGACACACTGGTGATATAGAAGAGCAGGAGATAGTAGAGGAACTAGAGATAGAAGAGGAAGGATTGACAACTGAACCCTCTGAAAATTGTGCCATCTCCTTACAAGCTCTGAATGGATCCATGGGGTACAGGACTTTGAGACTGAGGGGCTACACTGACAAGAGACCTTTGGAAGTCTTCATTTATTGTGGGTATACCCACAACTTCATTGATGAAGAAACTTCTAAGAGGTTGGGGTGTGTAATCATAAGAATTAAACCAAAGCTAGTGCATGTGGCTGATGGAAGGGAAATTCCTACAGATAAGATATGCAAGGGGTTCAAATGGCTGATGCAAGGGACTATGTTTGAGGATGACTTCCTAGTTTTCCCCATTGGGAAGAGTGATTTAGTCCCAGGGATCCAATGGTTGTATCCATTGGAGGATATCAAATTCAACTTCAGGAAATTATTGATAGAATTTGGGTACAAGAGCAAGCTGCTAACACTCAAGGGCATATAGCCTACT
Organism: Nicotiana undulata; assembly: GCA_005239495.1. Classification (NCBI taxonomy): domain Eukaryota; kingdom Viridiplantae; phylum Streptophyta; class Magnoliopsida; order Solanales; family Solanaceae; genus Nicotiana; species Nicotiana undulata. The sequence continues at coordinate 48,180 of MDKH01206921.1, forward strand.
TTTAAGGTTGTGGATTCTAAGTCTCTTGGGAAAATGTCTGTAGAAGGCTCTCAGTTCTTTATGGTAAGGGTGAAAAGTGAAGGTGAAATAGCAGGACTGATCAATAGTCCTGAGATAGTACCTCAAGAAGTCACACAATTGTTGGAAGAATACAGAGAAGTCTTTGGGGAGCCACAACAACTGCCACCATCCAGGGGAGTTTTTGATCACCACATCCCCCTATTGGAAGGCAGTACACCTGTGAACTCCAGGACTTACATGTACTCACCAATCCAGAAGGATGTAATTGAAAAGATGGTACAGGAGCTGCTGAGTCAAGGTATCATTCAGTACAGTTCTAGCCCTTATGCCTCACCAGTGGTCTTAGTTGGGAAAAAAGATGGATCATGGAGGTTATGTGTAGACTACAGGGCCCTGAACTAATTGACAATGGAGGACAAGTTCCCAATTCCAGTTATAGAGGAGTTTCTTGATGAATTGGGAGGGTCACAGGTTTACTCTAAACTGGACCTAAGAGTTGGGTATCATCATATAAGGATGGCTCCTGGGATATACCAAAGACTGTTTTTAAGACTCACTCTGGTCACTATGAATACCTGGTGATGCCATTTGGGTTGACTAATGCACCCTCAAGTTTTCAGGGGTTAATGAACCACATTTTTCAGAAACAACTAAGGAAGTTCATCCTGGTGTTCTTTGATGATATACTGATCTACAGTAAGAGCTTGGAGGAACACCTGAGTCATTTAAGGATTGCTTTTGAGTTGCTAGTACAACATCACTTACTGGTGAAGAGGAGCAAATGTGTTTTTGCTGCTGACAGGGTGGAGTATTTGGGGCACTATATTTCAGAAAAAAGGGTGGAAACAGACCCTGATCGTATTCGAGCCATGCAGTATGATGATCGTCATTTATGTGTTCTTAGAGATACGGTCCGGTACGGAGGTGCCAAGCAGGTCACAGTTGATGATGAGGGAGTTCTGAGGATGCATGGCCGTATTTTTGTACCAGATGTTGATGGTATTCGTGAGTTGATATTGCAGGAGACCCATATTGCAGGAGGCCCATAATAATGATTTAAGTGTGGGGTGTTGATAATAAGCTAAAATTGTATAATTTGGCGAATGTTTATACTCTAACTTAATGATGCTTTACTGCCGTAAGTTGTTAAATAATGATAAAATTGGCCCTAATGATGATTTTTGTGTTTTACAGGAGTACAAGACCGTAACGGCAACTTATGATGATGATCCGGGCAACAATTGGAGTAGAATAGACTATGGGGTACCTGGTGGGTGATTTAAAGGTTGAAAACCAATAAGCAGTGAAGAACCCATTAGCGCGGCATTAGCGCGCCCGCGCTAGTCCAGCTATCCGGAGGCAGTATGTAACTCAACTAGCGGGGGCATTAGCGCGGGATTAGCGCGCCCGCGCTAGTCCAGCTATCCGGAGGCAGTATGTAACTCAACTAGCGGGGGCATTAGCGCGGGATTAGCGCGCCCGCGCTAGTCCAGGCCCGTGAAACACAAAAGGAAGGATAATTTCGGAAGTCCAAGGTCAATCCACATAAAACTATAAAAGGCTCAACTTGTCCAAGAGACAGAGGATAGGTTATTTTAGAGTAAGAACAAGAAAAAGCAAGAGCAAGAGGCAAGGAGGCAATATGGGCATCAATCCACATCTTCCTCTTTTGTTTTTTTCCATTGACTATGAATTCTTTTGTAGTTATTGTTATTGTTATGAGTAGCTAAATACTTTAATCTAAGGTTTTGGTGAAACCTGTTGGAGATGAACTTGTTGGCATGTTAATATAGTTTTGAGTTGGTTATTAATCTCTATTTGTTCAACTACGTTTTGATTGTAGTTTGTTGAAGGGCCCTCAACTAGCTGTTCCTATTTATTATGTATCTGCTTGAGAAAGAGTGCATATTTAGGTAGTTGTTGAACAACACCACTCCCGGAGTATAGACGAAAGTCATAACCGAGGGTTTAGAGGTTGGGTTAGAGATAATATACCTCGGGTGCAATCTAAAGTGAACCGTAACACAAATATAGCTAGCATAGATCGAGAGAGTGCGTCTAGTAAATTATCATAAATGTTTGAGAAAGATTTACGATAACTATAGAGTTCATGATTGACAGAGACAACCAAATCAAAGCTATAGGAACATACAACTAGGGAAAGAACCAACGGGGGAAACCATTGCCTTAGACTTTTATTCCAATTGTTTACAACTGCTTGTTAGTTACTTTTAGTTTTATAGATTCAATTAGCTGTAGTAGTAAACACAACACCAATTGTTATTCATAAAGTTTGAGGAGGTTGACTAATAAGAATTTAGTACTTTACAAGCTTCTTTTGATACGTTAAGTCCGTGTGGGATCGACTCTGGGCATAATACCCCAGATTATATTTGCAATACCCGCGTAGTCTTTTATTAGACACAGTTGAGCGTGATCATATCGCAAAGTAAAAAATACAGCAAGATTTAAATCAAGTGCATACCTAGGTAAATACCATACCATCAACTAATACATGCTATACGAAAGAATCATAAGGTTATTTTTGTATGGGGGTGGGTTATGTTAATTTTAACAGATTTCATCCATTAGAACCAAAAGTGCACCACCTTCGAAAACTATAGGGACTATTAGTGTCCTAGTATATATGTCAGGGATGCTTTTGAGTCTAAGCCCAAACTTGGGGACTACTTTGAGCTTTTCCTTTGTCAATGGGCGGAAATGCAATGTAAGTCGCAATCGGTATGCGATAATTAGTCGCTAAAAACGACTTGTCCGTATTCACTATAGCAAAAGCAATTTGTATATAATATAAGTACATCGCCCAAAAAAGCGTCACTGTATCATCTCTCTCTCACGTTTTCTTTGTTGCTGCACTGAGTCAGTCATCCATGGCATTTCCATACTTGGAATCGGTTGTCGGTATGCTCTCAAACTTTCTCTCTTACCCTATACACACGCATAATACCTATTCATTTATTCTTCTTGCTTTTGCATTTCCAAATTTTTAGGTTTTACTTATTTAACAAATTCTTTACAATCAGCCTGTATAGAAGGATTATTGCACTTAGGGCTACATACGTTCGCTTGTACTTGTTTAGTGGCTTTGTAACACATATACATATAGTTCGAGCCGAAACTACTGGGTTTAAGATGAACTAACTGTAAGTTCTTAACTATATCAGCCCTTGATAGTAGACTAGATTTTCAAATAATCCAACATTGTACAGTTATTTTGAGTTCTTTGTAACTGTGCTTGCTTTTGATAGAATTCACAAGGCAAATAGGTCATGTTTGGTAATTGGGATGTATCTAGTAAAATATACCTTCACCTTGAATTATTCATCTGATTAAAATTGAAAGCAAGTAATATAGAGATTATAGGGGTGTGCTAAGTTGTGCATAAGTCGTCGTTAATTTTCACTTATAGTTAATATCAGGGAGCAGTAAAATCGTTTTTCGCTTATCAGTGAAGGAATTAGTGGTTAATCAGACTCCATAAGGAATTGAGTTGGAAGTTTATGAACTTAGTGCTTTTCTAGTGATAGTTTCAGGATCATTACTACTA